>JAQZBX010068484.1:0-15742 GCA_029593785.1 Cabassous unicinctus | reverse complement strand
TCATCATTTTATCTTGATGGATTTATTCAGTTGATTAGCTTCTCTCTCTGCTCTAGAGTTTTATTTAGCTGGTAGTTCTGTGTGTGTGTAAAGTTTGCTCTATGATACTTTTTCTTCTTATTTTATTTTCTTGCTTCTTTCTATGTTCCCTTGAAGGCAAAAGATTAGGTCGCCAGCGCAGCAGGGACGTCCCAGGGCCCTATCAATGTGATTTATTCCATGAATTGATTTTCTTGTGTTGAAACATCCTTGCTTATCTGTTATAAAACCTAATTGATTATATTGTATAATTCTTTTAATTTGCTTTTGGATTCTCTTTGCAAGTATTTTGTTGAGAATTTTGAATCTATATTCATTAGAGATATTGGTCTGTATTTCTCTTTTTTCATAATATCTTTTTATGGTTTTGGTGTTAGGGTGATATTAGCTTCATAGAGTGAGTTTCATAGCATTCTTTCCTGTTCAATTTTTTGGAAGAACTTGAGCAAGATTGGTATTAGATTATCTTTGAATAAATGGTAGAATTCACCTCTGAATCCTGTTGGTCTATGGCTTTTCATCTGTGGCAATATTTTGATAACTGCTTCAATCTCTCCATTTGTGATTGGTTGTTAAGGTCTTCTATTTCCTCTAGCATCATTGAAGGTGATTAGTAATTTGTCTAATTCATCTACATTATCTAGTTTTTTGGCTTACTGTTTTTCATAGTATTCTCTCGTGACCTCTATTACTTGAAGTACTAATTGTAATGTCCCCCTGTCATTTGTGATTTTATTTATTTGCATAATCTCTCATTTTTGTCATCTAAGCATTTGTTGATTTTGTTGATCTTCTCAAAGAACCAACTTTTGATTTTGTTGATATTCTCTATAGTTTCATGTTTTCTATTTCATTTATTTCTTCTCTTATCTTTACTATTTCTTTCCTTTGAATTGGTTTGTTTTAGGAATAGTTTGCTGTTCTTTTTCTATTTCTTCCAGGAGTGCAGTTATATCTTCAGTTTTAGCTCTTTCTTTCTTTCTTTCTTTCTTTCTTTTTTTAGGAGGATCTGGGGATTAAACCCAGGAACTTGCTCATTGAAAGCAGACACTTAACCACTGAGCTATTTCCACTCGCCAATGAGAGTTGTTTTTTCATTTGTTTGATTTGTTTTGAGGAAGTACTACGGCTCAAACCCAGAATCTAGTACATGGGAAGCAGGTGCTCAACCACTTGAGCTTCATCCACTCCCCTATTTCATCTTTTTTGGGTCATTAGAAAAAATTTATTGGGAAATGAGAGGAAACAACAGAGCTTGCTAAGAAGTGGGATAGAAGGATAGAGTCATGCACCAAGATTTGTTGTGGGCTCCTGTATGCAGACAGTGCAATCTAGTTTGTGCGATTATCCTTATTAAAGTATTGATTACCCCTTCCCTTGCTAATTCCTAGGGGAGCCAATAACTCAAATGGAGTTATTAGCCAATAACTCAAATGGAGAGGCAAAATGCAGTATATGGAAGGTCAAGTTTAAATGTACAAGAGAGTTTGACGATACTGAAGTCTATCTCAATAGAGATAGAGAAAGGGTTTTTGAAACCTTTCTAAATACTTCAATGCAATGTATAACATTTCAAATGAACTTAACTATTTCAGTACTTTGCTTTTTATTTTTACACCTTTACCAAAACTACATTAATCATGATGTTTCACTTTAGCAGCAGAGGAAAAACTATTTTCACTATTATTTCTTGTAAACTGAGGAGTGCCAATGGAATCAAGGTTATCTTTCCTTACCACCACTTTAATATGCAGATTCCGGGGATTGGGAGTTTTATGTCTCTAGGTATCCCCAGAGCCTTAGAGGTCTTGGGACCATCTTGGCCTGGTTCACAGGCTGAACACTCAATCTGGGCTCACCATAAGAAAGTACCTGGCTAGGGACCTTTCTTTTGTCTACTTTCCAGAGGTCTTAGGAGTTATCCATGAGTGAACTCATCTAATGGTGACTCCCAGGATCCAAGTTCTGCAGTTAAACCCAACATTAAAAGCCCATTAAAAAAATCTAGAGACTGTTCTGTGACTTAACAGAAAGTAGCTTCAGAGAGCTACCAATGGTGGCACTCATGCCTTGCTATCTGTTGCAGTTGGGCAGTTTGATGTAATTATGAATTCCAAAAATATAATTGGATCATGCTTGTAAACTGATCTATTAATCTGGGCATGATTAAATTATGATTAGGGCATTGACTGGGCCATGTCAGTAGGGCATTGAGCCCCACCCCTTGGTGGGTGGAGAGTTGAATATAAAAGGCATGGCAAGAACAGAGTTGAAGCAGTTTTTGAGAAGCAGTTTTGATGTTGGAGAAAAGGCCCCAGAAGAAGAGAAGTGGGCCATTTGCCTGATAGTCTACAGCTGACCTTGTGGAGGAACCAGAAGCGCTAAGCCCGGACAGAAATGCAGGCCCGGGAAGAGAGGAACACAAGAAGCCTGAACCCTGGCAAACGTCGGCAGCTGTCTTGCTCCAACATGTGGCAATGAACTTTGGTGAGAAGAAACTTAACGCTTTATGGCCTGGTATCTGTGGACTTCTACCCCAAATAAATACCCTTTATAAAGATAAAGACCAAGCCATTTTTGGTATTTCACATTAACACCCCTTTGGCGGACTAATACACTATCAAATACATTTTCAGTCCCTAAGGCATTCTAAAGCATCCCACAGACCTAAAATGAGGAGAGCAGTAGTTGAAGATTAAAGGCATTTCTAATTAAAAGGAGATAACTAGTGGTCTAAGGAAATGATACAATGGGTGATAGCCATTATGAACTCACAGAGAGGGCTGGGTAAACTCCAGCTAAACTTCAGCCACATGCCCAATCAGCTTACAAGGATTTTTTCCCCTGCTACCCAGAACTGCCTTGGATCTATATGGCATGGAGGCTCACTCCTACCACCTCTGACAGGGAGCCAGAAGTCTGGGCAGGTTGAGTTCATGTCTTGTGGGAACCCAGGAGCTCCTTTAAAATGGCTGAACCAAAAGAATGCACAGACAGGCCTTATATAACCTCACCAGTCTCTGGTGGGGTGGGGGAGTACCACTTGCCTTCATATCTCCTGGCAATGGCTTGCCAAATGAAGCTGAGGAAGTGTTGGATTCCTCTAGGTTCATGGCTATGTTGCATAAAAGAAGTTATGAACATGCCAGTTGAGTTAGGAGAGTAAAAATAATTTATTGGGAAATGGAGGAAAAGAACAGAGCTTGCTAAGAAATGAGAAAGAAGGACGTAAATATGCACTGAGATTTGGTGAGCTCCTCTAGGCAGAGAAAGCCTCTTCTTTTTTAATGTAAGCATTGAGGGCTATAAATTGTCCTCTCAGCACTGCCTTTGCTGTGTCCCAGAGGTTTTGACATGTTATGCCCTCATTTTCATATATCTCAAGATATTTGTGGAATACTTTTTTTTTCAACTTTATTTTGTACATTGAATAATTGAAAATATGAACAATTAAAAACTAAAAAGTAAACACAGATGAATAAATATATACCTCTCTCAATTAAATGTAATGGATACATATAAAATTTTTTTAATCAAACAATATGTTACATCATATATTTGGTTCATAGTAACACATTCATACAGTATTTGTCCTTTGTGTTGGCTTGCTTCACTCAACCTAATGTCCTCCAGGTTCATCCACATTGTCATATGCTTTACAACTTCATTTCTTCTTACAGCTGCATAATATTCCATTGTGTGAATAGATAACAGTTTGTTTATCCATTTATCTGTTAATGGACACCTGGGTTGTTTCCAACTTTTGGCAATAGTGAATAATGTTGCTATGAACATCAGTGTGCAGATTGTGGAATACTTTTGCAATTTCTTCTTTGACCCACTGATTATTTAAGTGTATTTTTTGAACTCCATTTATTTATGAATTTCCCCTTTTTCTGTCCATTATTTCTTTCCAGCTTCATTCTGTTATGATCAGAAAAAAGTATTTTGTATAATTTCAATCTTTTTCAATCTACAGAGACTTGTCTTGGGACCCAACATATGGTCTATCTGGGAGCACGATCCATGAGTGCTTGTAAAGAATGTATATCCTGCTGTTTTAGGGTATGATGCTTTATAGAAGTCTGATAGACCTAGTTTATTTACCATATTATTCATGATCTCTATTTCTTTATTTATCCTCTGTCCAGATGTTCTGTCCAATACTGAAGGTAGTGTATTGAAGTCTCCAACTATTATTGTAAAAACATCTATTTATCCTTTCTGTTTTGCTACCATGTGTCTCATGTATCATGGGGCGCTCAGTTTAGGTGCCTAAATGTTTAGTATAGTTTCTTCTTCTGGTGAATTACCCCTATTATTAATATATAATGTCCTTCTCCACCCTTTATAACCATTGTGCATTTAAAATCTTTTTTGTCCAATATTAGTATCACTACTCTACCTTGTTTTTTGTTGTTGTTGTTAATAATGTCATGGAATATGTTTTTCCACATTTTCTCTTTTAACCTAGTTGTGTCCTTAGTCTGAGGTGAGATTCTTGTATACAACATATTTTTATCCATTCTATCAGTGTATGTCTTTTGCTTGTAGAGTTCAAGCCATTAGCATTCAATGATATTATTGTAAAGACTTACTTACTTCATCCATTTTGTCCTCTGGCTATCTCTTGTCATATCTTACTTTTGTCTGTCTTTTTACCCTTTAATTTATCCTTCCTAATAATCTTCATTTCTACACTCTTCTCCAAGTCTCTTGCCCTTGTTTTTCCTTTCAGGCAGCAGCACTCCCTTAGTATCATTTGTCATTCTGGTCTTTTGGTAACATATTATCAGTTTTTATCTGTGAATACTTTCAACTCACCATCATTTTTTGGAAGACAGTTTTGATGGATACAGATTTCTTGGCCAGCAGTTTTTCTCTTTCATTTCCTTAAACATATCATACCACTTTCTTCACACCCCAATGGTTTCCTATGATTAGTCAACACTTAATCTAATTGAGGTTCCCTTGTAAGTGATGCTTTTCTTTTCTTTTCCTGCTTTCAGAATCTCTTTATCTCTGATATTTGTCATTATGAATGCTAGATGTCAATTCAGATTTATTCTGTTTTAAGTGCATTGTCCTTGGATATTGATATTTTTTCTGTTTTTCATAAGGGTTGAGAAGTTTTTATTCATTATTTCCTCAAATATTCTTTCTGCTTCTTTTCTATTCACTTCTTCTGGGACACTGATTACGTGCACGTTTGTGCATTTCTTGTCATTCAATTCCCTGAACCATTTTTCCATTCTCTTTTTATGTTCTCTTGTCTTTTACAGTTCAGATGTTCTGCCTTCAAAATCACTAATCTGTCTTCAAGTAATTCAAATCTGCTCTATGTGCCTCTAATGTATTTTTAATCTTGTCCATCATATCTTTCATTCCTCTTAAGTTCTGTTACTTTTCTTTGCAGGCTTTCAAATTGTTCTTTATGCTCACCCATTGTCTTCTTAATTTCCTTTATCTCCTATATTTTCTTTTGATTCTTTGAATTGACTTAGGAGAGTTGTGCAATTATCACTGATTGGCTTAAATCCTGTTTCTTTTCAGGATATTTGGTTTGTTCCTTTGACTGGGCCATCTCTTCATTTCCTAGTATGTCTTGTAATTTTTTTGCTGACATCTAGACATCTGAATATGTGGTTGAATTTATTCTGATGGCCAGTTTTTTTCTTGCCTTTTTTTTCACAGTGCTTCTTTGATATATGGTTCAACTCATTTTAAGTCTTTAAAACTGCCCAGCTTAAGTTATCAAAATCATGCCAGGTACTGACTAATGCTGTATAGATTTTCTTCCAGGAGTTAGGGTACAGAGAAACACAAAAGCAGTTTTGTCCATGCAGTTTCCAGACTGGCAAGCAGGTGGCACTTGTCAGTATACCTTTTCATGCAGGTGTTTCACTCTCCACTTTCTTTTGTTTTGGTCTGGCCAGAGCTGAAATTCAAAGCAGACTCTGCTTCCCAAATTCATTGAAGAGAAGCTGTCTGACTTTCCCTCCCTTTTCCCTTATAACAACTTCCAAGGAAGAAGGTGTCTGTTCTCCTCTTGGTTGGCTGCAGTGAGACTGGGGTTTTACCAAGCCTAATACATTTGGGGTGTGGGACGGGAGCCCTTCCCAGTCACAGTGGGGTTTGGTAACTCACATTTGTTTTTTGTGTGTGTGTGTGTGTGTTGTTTATCTCTCTGAACCTCAACCTTTTGAAGTATTGTAGCACTGTTCTGATCTGTTGAGCCCCAAAGTAGGTCCCTCAGAAAACTTTTGGCTCTTTCTCCATTGTTTTTGAGAGAGAGCTGAGCCCTGTCTGCCTACTCAGATACCATCTTCCCAGAATGCTTCATTTTATTTTTAATCCCAGTCTTCCTCCAGAGAATTCAAACTCTTTGTCCATATAGAACCAGTACATCTGGTTCCCTGTTGTATCTCCAGGACTTTGAATATTGCCTTTTACAAAGAATGAACTGTAATTTATTGGATGAATTAATAAAGTAGTCTTTCAGCCATCCTTCTCAATGGCCTTACCTCTTCATTTTCCATAATCATAAGAAGATTTTAACTTCTTAATTTTCTTGAAAATCAAACCAAGGTGATCTGAATGCATCTCATTGAATGAAACCCTGATTAAGTCTAGTATCTGCAGTCTGTGCAATCAGGATTTTCTCCCTGGAATGGATCACTCATTGGATTTATGAAATGTTTTCCCTATACAAAGGGAATACAAATAGAGGTCACATTTTCCTATAGATAAATAAGCTGAACAGCACAGAACTTTGAGAGAAGAGCAAAGTGTGGTTTGTCTCTTGAACTTGCCTCAGAATTGAATAAAACTCAAGTGGTTTCTTATTTTTTGTTTTCTTGGGAGTTCTCCAAATTATGAGATGTGACCTGACCTTTCCCAATTACCTTTTATAAATACTGGTAATTTTTCATACATTGATTGTCTCAAAGTACTATCTTAAAATATTTAAATTTTATTGGTATGTGAGTTTTACTTCTCCAGTTATTAAATTCTCTTACCAATTAAAGTCAACTTTTTCAGTGGGTTGCAATTAATGGGTTAGTCCTCACCTCCTGCTTGCTCCTCAGTGCACTCTGATATGGCTTATACATTCTGCACTTACATGCACTGCCCTTGAGAATCTGCTTACCTCCATCTCAATGAAACTACTAAAATCATCTTCACTTTACAAGAATCCTCAACAAATTCCCTGATTTCCTCCTTCTATCATCCATTTCTGTCCTGGTCTCCTAGATCGCAACATTATCTTGGATTTTTTCTGGCCCCACATTACACATTTTCAAGCTATTTCTGAAATATTAAATGGTGAATCTCATTAGAAAATAGTCCCAGTCCTTCCTTATTTCTATCTTTCTGCATAGGCAATATTTTCCATTATTTTGACTTTTTAATCATCTATGGTTATAGAACTTACAAATTCCTGTCTGAATATCACATCTGTGTTCCAGACCTCAAAATATATTCTGCACTGAGATTATCTTTATTTTATCATCAGTAATATGGATGGACTTATCACCTTTTAAAAATCTTGCTCTTTTTTAATAATCCAAACCAGATTGAATGAAATTTCCTGTCATGCAGTAGCTCAATAAAGAATCTTTGGTGTTATTCTTTAAAAACATTGGTATTTCTATGAGAGATTTCCTGTCTCAAAAAATGAAATAAATCTAGATCATGTAACAAGTAACCTTGTGTTTTTTTCTTTTTAAATTGTCTCTTCTTAAGTGGCTCTTAAAACCCATAGGGCTAGATTGTATGTTTTATTTGCTAGAATAATCTGTGCTTTTGGACAGGCCTAGCTCAGAGTTGTCTTCCAACATATACACATTTACATAAAAAAAAAAGAAGAATCATTTACTTGAAAAATATTGCCTGGAATTGACAGTGATCAGAAGGATCCATAGGCTTGGGTCTTGGCATAGCATAACAGACACACTGAACTAGGCTAGGTAGGAAAAGTGACTTTATTAGCTAATGGCAGATAGGTGATCTAACCAATCCCAAATTGGCCTCCTTTTTAAGGGATTTTCTTACAGCTGTTATACAGGTTTGCAACAGAGAAAGTTAATCATTAAGTTGAGCTCTATGGGAATGGGCTGGGGAGTTTCTCTAGTGTTTTTCTCTTGTTAACATCAAAATACATAATAATCCTGGGTTCTCTAATTCTCATGGTGATAAAGATAATAGGTTGAGTGAAACATTACATGTTTACATTTTTTCTTTACAAAGAGGAACTAACAAGTGTGGTTAATATCAAACTAGACATTCTATGTGCTTTCCTATAGACACTTTATGTGTACCCTATGGAGCTTTGTAGGTTTTACATGCATTACATTTTAATCTTGCTACAGAAACTAGGCTGAAAACACATAAGCCTATATAAGAAAACCATGAAAATGGAATAACTGATTACCTAAAATGCATGATACAAAAGTAATGAAAGGCAATATTTTAATTTCAGTAGAGTGAATTTTAAAAATGACAAAATACTTATTTATATATAAATACCTGTGCCAAAATGGAAATACATTGCTTCCTTTCTCTACAGAAATAATTTATTCTTCCATTTTTCAAAACATATCTGAATAATTTTGTAATCAACTCATGATTGCTACTAACTAGAGAGATAATGAGTACTAAGCAAAGTGAGATCATAGTCAAGGGATGACTTCTAACCTCTACACCTTTTCAAAAGACTTTTGATTCAAGCCTGCTCTAGAGAGACTAAAATGAAAAATAAAGATTTGAGAGAGAAGCAGAAGATTATTGCCCTCAATTTCTTTCATTAATTGGCTTATCTTAAAAAGAAATAAGTGGAAATGATTGACAAATATTATCTGTGAATGCTTTAGATTTTGTTCTTATATTCTGGTTTTGCTTTACTGTGTTTGCTCCCTTAATGTCATGGTTTACTGGTACTACTAGTAGGTTTTAATTTGTACACTAAAATCCATGGTCAGTGAGTACTGATTAAGATTACCAGGTTACTACCAATGTCTGCTCTTCTATATGTCTTGAGGATTAAAAAACAAAATAATATAAGCATATTGGTCTGCTAATACCTGCTAGAAGTTACAATATTTGGGGGGATTTTTTTTGCCTTCATTTTCATAAAGATCCATACTTATGTGAACCACTCATCTGAGGGATGGATTATAGAACCACATGTTACAAACAGGATATTCTGATAGAAATTAATGCATAGTGCTTAATTATATTTGATAGACTTAGTACCTTAGAATATAGAATGTAGCTCTGATTACAGTAATGCATCTGAATGGTCATAAAGAAAAAATATTTTCTGCAGCAGATTCTTTGATAGTGCCAGTGATTATTAAGTGCTACTAAAATAGTAAGCTTTGTTAAAATTCAAAATAAACTGAATGTACTGCTAAAGCATATACAAGTATACATTAATAATTTTAGTTTAAAAGATTCTTTAAAACTGAATTTATTCATAGGAAAATCGACAATGAAACTTAATCATTTCTTTTGGGAATCCCTAATATTTTGAAGTTTCAATGTAGATCTGACATAATGAGACCTATATTGGATAATCTTTTACTTGCTTGATAGTAAAATATACACACTATAGAACAACAAAAATTTTCCTTGTATATTTTTCAGCACAAATATTTCTACTTATATAGAGTCACATGGATGGCTGAGAAAATATTTGTAGATTTCAGATCTTCTCAGATATACAGATTAGTAAGAATCTTCTTGGTTTAAGTACTTTATAGTACTTATCCAGGACAACCAAAATCCACAGAAGTGTGGGGTACATTTGAAAAAGCAGGAAGGTTGGTTTTGAGAGTTTTAGAAGGAAGTGAATGACACAAGATGTGCCTTGAGTAGATTAACATCTGAGTTAATTAAGATGAATCTTTTGATTATAGGACTGATAATGTTATCAACTACATAAAAAGAGCATTTGCCATAAAAATGGTGCTTTTTATACAGAGTAAGAAGCTCTGAACTACACATGCTGTGAAAGCAGCCTCAGTAAGACTTGGATTCCTTGCATTCTCAGTCTATTTGTGTACTCATGAACAAGGGAGAGAATTTTCACCAGGTGGGAGAGTCCTAATTTATTTTGTTAGTGATTTTAATGAGAATGTATTATTTAATTTGATTGCAGTCAGTTGGGCCCAAGGCATGTGAGGTAAGGTTAACTTATTGTGGATATACAATATTTCTGGAGATTTAATTATTTGATCATTTTCAAAGGGAAACTTATTTGATCTATTACCATTCAAGGTAGGGTTTATGTAGTTAGACCAGGGGGAGAGACCAAAATATGAACAAGCAAACAAACAAGTAAATGTACAATGAAAAATCATATGAGTGATCTGAAGGAAGAGTTGAATTGTAATATAGGCTATTGGAAGGGCAAACAATACCTTAGATTGGGGTTCAATGAGGAGATCTCCATGGAAATGACAAAACAGAGACTGAAGGAACAAGAGTATGATGTGGGAAAGAGTTTGAGGGGTTTTCCTTGGAAATGAAGGATGGTTATAGTGTTCAGTGCTGAAATAATAGCTAAAATGAAGGTATTTTAGTTTTTCTGAGTGATGAATTTTTATTCAATCCTTGGATGCCTGGAGGAGTCCTAACTTAAAATTCCTTAATTTGAAGGGAAATATTTTGTTAAAATGGCAAACCTGATTACATTAATCTTGATTGACATCTATCTTAATCAGAGAGTAAGCTTTAGAAGAAGAAAATTATTTTAGATTTCTGGCATTGTGGTGGTGGAAATGTCTTGAGATATATTTGATTTTGTATACCTCTCTCTATGAAAATTGAGATGTAAACTGTCATTTTATAACCAACAGTGGAATAAATTGAAGCAATTGTGTAGATATGTGAGATTGTCATGATAGTGTACAGAAATGGAAGAGAAAGAGGGTTACAATTCATCCTTGAGGTGTTCTGATAATATTGTTTGAATAATTCCATGCAGAACACAAGAGGAAGGAGTGACTAGAATAATTTGAATACACTCAAAGGACTGAGATGTCCAAGGAGTCTAAAAAAAAGAAAGTTCCCAAAAGGTCCAACTTGTCTTTACTTATAGACTGAAGCTCACACTCTTGATTTATTCATGGGGAGCTTATTGGAGATGGTAGCATGATTTACTTAAGAGGAAGCCTGTGATGTTATTAACTCATCATTTAAAGCTGTGTGAAGTGTAAAAGTGCCCATGTAGATTGATTGTGAAAGAAGGAAAAGATCAGGCACAGCAGATGAAATAGGCACAGGGGCATTGAGTTCATAATAGAAGAGAAACAATAAGGTTAAATGATGAGATGATTGATTGTGATAGGAGAGATTTCAAAAAGAAACAGGAAAAACAAGAATTCTGTTGGAAACATTCAACTTAATAAGGTGACAATCCTCTTCAATGAAAGAGAAGGAGTAACTAATGGATATGAATGCAGGAATAACTAGACATTATGGTGTTAAGTTGAGGTGATTTTTTAAAAATTATATTATTCACCTGGTTATTATGACCTCGATCTCATCTGGTAAAAGTAATGTGAAATTTGGGGATATGTGGTATTCAAATTATGGGACTTGAAGTGATTATGGAAATGGAAGAATAACACTTATCAAGATGTAGCCTTTTTCCCAGATATTTGAAAGCACCAGGAGTTGTGATTCTATATTTAGTCATAAAGCAAGATCTTAGTAATGTGCTGTGTCACATGCAATAATAAATATGACAGGAAATTAGAATCACCTCCTATGTAGGCAGATGTGGAAAATAATAAGATATTTATTGACACATAGGGTAAATACAGTTCTCAGGAAGCATATGCTGAAATATGTGTTCTTGGAATACATCTGGCAATGAATATTACATAAGGTGGCAGCTAATGTTTGGAATGTGGGTTCAGTGCAATGGAGATTTCCTTGTGAAAAGAGAACCTGTGCATGGGTTTAATTGTAACTAACTATATGAAGAGGAAGTTTTGACAACAGAGTGAGGCTCTGATTATTTAAATGAGAGGTGACATTCCATATAATACCTAGGTGTGGGATGTAAACCTTAAGATATTTGAAATTGGTATATAGGAAGAAAAAAAATTATTCTAGCTGTGTCTTTTCTGGCCACATAAGTTTGTCATATTACTTCAGCTCTCAGAACCTCTATTGAGGACATTTGTTAAATGAGTATATTAACCTTTATCAACTGCATTACTGAGAATATTAAATTATTAAAAATATGTAATTCTCCAAACATGTTGAATACAATCATTTTCTTCCTGGACTTGAGATTCAAATGACAAAGTTAATCCTAGAAATGATCAACCCCATAATAGTATATATTCTTTTTATTCATTTTTATTTTACTTTTAATAATATATATTCCTAAGTTTCTTAGTTGATTTCCAAATATATTGGGGTGAAATATAGAACTCAATGTTGAGGGGGTGGCATTGTTTGACATCACACATGGAAGAACTAAGATGTTTTAGGACAAAACATCAGGTCAGTTTCATGGTAGAGCAGGAAGGGAGTGAGAGACCAGAAGACAGAAATGCATGTGAGAGAACCAATGCTTTTGGAAAAACCAGTAATAACAAAAATTCGAGTCTGCTTCCTCTTGTAGTGAGGACCCAATTCCAGATGTGATTTTCATCAGGGGTTCCTAGGTTTTGGAATCAGGGATGAATTAAAGGTCTCTGAACATCATAGCTACTTAATAAATATAATTCATGGATTTTCATGTTCTGCTCTGTACAGTGAAGGTAATCTTATCATCTTTATTAGCCAGAGAAGACAAGACCTCCAGCATCTTGACTCTGGGAAAGGGGAGTCCTCCCCTTATTTCTCTTGAGCACACCTCATGTTCCTTTTGTTGATTGGATGGGAGATAGTCCTGGGTGAAGTGTTTTGCATTCATGTCAGGTGGCCCTGAAAGTTGTGGTCAAGACATGAATTTATGGTTCTATCTCCATTCTTGGTTTTGCCCACCATCTGCTTGTCTAATTGTGAGTGAAAATCCAGAGGAAGATAGATGACAGCTAAGATATTGACAATGCAATCACAGGTAAGTAGAGCATTCTTTAACTGAAATTCCACCTCTGTTGCCAGCAGATGGGAAGATTTCACCTATTGTTGAGGATATTCCAAGTGTATTCAGGAGCTATTCAAGGATCTGAGCTTAAATTAAGTTATACAGGACTCTAGTAATTATGGTAAGTTAGGGACTAAGCAATGAGTAATCTTCCAAGGTAATTGCAAGAGTTGGTTCCAGCTTCCATAAAGACTGTTCTCTGAAAAGATAACAGATGTTTTCTTTTTCTCACACATCCCAAGACCTCCTTGGATAAATAATGAGTTCAAGGTTCATGTTCATGCCTGAGATTAGCCCTGGCATGTAATGAATAGAGGTGACAGATGAACAAGAAGAGAAGTTTATAGTCAGAAGAGAGGCTGAGCTTTCAGCTGTGGAGTCAATCCAATATTAAAGGCACTGTGGTGTAAGGATAGGCATATCTGCCAGAGGCATGAGAAGTTAGTAAATTAAAGAAAATGAGGAATAATTTATTTATTTTCCCCCAATTTAATTTTCATAAATGTTGATGGAATATAGTTGCACATTCTGAAATATTTTTTAAAAGAAAACTAAAATTCACCTTACCACTCTAGTTCAAATTTCCCAACTTCAATTTTTGAAATAAAATGTATTCAAATTTCATAATGGATGCAATTTATAGGAATTGTTTTTTCCTTCATTGCAGCTGTGGTTTCAGGAGCTTTATAATAGGTAGAATAAAATTGATTTTTTTGTGAAATTTTTTGCATATTTGGAGAGACCGGAAGCAATGAACAGGATACTTTTAAACTTTCACATACAGATGAGATGAAGATAAAAGTCAGACAATGAAAATGTATTTGTAGACCCCAGAAAAAGTTGAGATTGTGAACTGTCCTTCCACAGGAATGGTCAGTCTAAGGCCATGGATCCATACAACTGTCTCAGGTGTTTGTGGCTCGTGACCCTAAACCTTCTGTAAAACATTACAATGAATACCTGAGTTATGTAGCACTGAGGAAAGCAGGACTTGCTGACTAAATATCTATTCAGTTTAGCAGAATTCTGGATATTTCCTCAAGTTTCCCTGCCATTTTAGTGAATAACAGACACTTGAACTGAATTTAGATAGAAAGCAATTCACACATTATCTTGCATTTCTCAAAATGCATAATATATTCTTAAATGATTTTATAAATGAGAAGAAAATCAGTTTATCTGTATAGGGGAATAATCTAACCATATTCATTTTTCAAAATGAAATGTCATGGGTATTGCTTGCCTTACAATAATTCTGTAAATTTACTTAGAATTATTTGGAAAGATTGATTTAGAATGCTTGCATGAAAGCTTTATAATCAGCAGTAAGAAGACATAATTACAAGTTTATTAGGAAATTTCCAAGTGTATATAACATTCCATGTCATGAGATTTTCTTTTACAATAGGGTGTTTTGTATTCAGAGTGTGTATGTGTCTGTGAGTGTATCTGTAAGGCAGATGACAATTCAGCCTTGATAATGACATTACTGGAACCCCATAAACATTTTGTGTTTTCTGCATACAGTTTCTGCTTCTTCAGGGCTGTTATTTTGTACATCACACTCAGGACATTGGTTAGGATAGTGCTGTGTGTAAACAAATTTCTGTGATGTTTTAGGAGTAGGTGACCTTCAAGGATGTGGCTGTACACTTCACCCAAGAAGAGCGGGACCTGTTAGACACATCCCAACAAAAGTAGTTCAGAGAAGTGATGCTGGAGAATGTCTATAACCTAGTCTCAGTAGGTTAGACTCTCAATAATTTTCTACCATTTATATCTGTCTATCTCTTATCTATCTACCAACTGTCTAACCTATCTATCTACCTATATATTTATCATAAATAATATTCCATTTATTCAAATATCAACTTCTCCATATTGTATAATCTTTATTTTCTCTTATATATTTATATTTTATAATTTTAAGACATTTATATTGTTAGAAAAAATAAAACTGCCTTAGTGAATATTTCCTTATTTTTTGTGTACAACTAGTTCACCTGAATAGAATTTAATCTTCTTGACTACAACTTAATGTCTTTCTTTTTCTGAGAACTCACTGAATACTTTTTGAATGGATAAGTAATTCACTGTAGTGAAATAAGCATTCTGATCCAAGGGCTAGTCTAAGGCTCCAGAAAACAGTGGTTAAAAGAGTGCCTATATCCTTTTCCATATAGCATTTAGATCAATCTTCTGGGATTTATGTTAATTGGATTATTTTTGAACACAATATTCAATCACTTTGGAAACATACATTTCTCCCCATTCAGAATATAGACAACACTGCAGTTTCCTTTTGTACTAGTGCATGGGTAACAATAACCAGTGGTCCTCACTGAAATGGGCAAAAGGTCAAGAGTTACCATTTCTGTTGAAATATTATCAATGGGGGAGATGAAAAAGATGGCGTCGGCTTAGGAGGGCGACTGCAAGCAGCTCCCAGATCACGGCAGAGAGTGGACAGGGTGCGGCACGGGTGTCTGTGCTGTGGGTGTGTGGAGTAAGAAGCTTGGGACATCTATCTGGACAGATCGATGGTGTGGACTGAACCATAGAGATTCGTGAGTTTTAAGCCTGCCTGTGGTG
>JAQZBX010068483.1:0-15743 GCA_029593785.1 Cabassous unicinctus | reverse complement strand
CGAACCCGGGGCCTCTCATATGGTAAACGGGTGCGCTATCCATTGCGCCACAGCCGCTTCCTGCCGTGAGGTTGCTGCATCAGCCCACCGCACCGCTCAGGCCGGCGTGCCCTCACAAGGAGGCCTCGGGGCGCGAACCCGGGCCTCCCATATGGTAAACGGGGGCTCTATCCACTGAGCCACACCCGCTTCCCAGAACTTATTTTTTATTCCTGGCCAAAGTCTCTTCATTTGTCCACCTTTCATTATTTCTGTTTCCCCCAGAGATGCAGTGAGATTTGTGACCATGATGCAATCCACCTGACATTTTTTTCTACAGCAAATGGATTTTTTAACACTCTATCTCTTGATAAATAACTGGGAGTTATATAAATAACTGAAACAGTTCCCCATGCCAACCTATTCTCCTCAGACTATTACTTTGCAGCCACAGGGAACTGACCAGTTTTGATTTGACATGCATTTCCCCTGTATACTATAATTAAGAAATTAAAGGAAGTTTCATTGATAAGAGTCTCAATTTCACATATAAAATTAATACCTGCATTGTATTTCTAAGAGTCTGGACAGCTTTAGGATTGTATATATTTTCTGATTCTCCCTGCATGTCTTCAGAATTGTATCTTAAGGGGTCAATTTTCATCTTAACATATTTTAAAACAGAAATGTAAAATGAAATTGAGACATTAGTTAAATTTTCCATTTTTTGTAAAGTGTTTTCCTCCAGAAAAAAAAAAGCTATCACTTTTTATAACAAATTAAACACTGACAAGGTTTGATTCTTTTAGAGATTTTATCAAGCCAAGAAGTGCTAAAGAGGTTGCTTATTTACCTATGTCCATAAAAGAGTTTAAGTTGACCAGACGAAATGAGAAAAAGTTATATGATTTAACAAGGCACATGTGGCACTTTGAGATTATTTATGAATTCTAAAAAAAGAGAGATTTTGTTTGTAAACTGGTCTGTTCCTCTAGGCATGATACCCTTTGATTGTATTAGATTCAGCTGAAATGTTTTTTATTAAATTGTGTTAAGATTAGGGCTTTGATTCTACCATGTCATTAGGGTGTAACTCAGTTTAATCCCTGCCCCATTGGTGAGCTGTATAAACACTCACTCTCAAAAAGACACACAGAAGAAGACACAAGAGCTCCATAGACAAAGAAAAGAGAGAACTTTGCCCATTTTGATCTTGGAGCCCCAGAGAGAGATGAACCATTCACCTGATGATTTGCAGCCAAAGAGAACAGAGCCTTAAGAGGAAGAAGGAAGAAAAGACCAGGCAAAGGCCACCCACCATCTTGCTTCAACACATGGCCACAGACTTTAGTGAGAAAATACCTCTTATGCTATCTTGAGATGGACTCTTTAGGGCCTTGTAACTGTAAGCTTTTACCCCAAATAAATACCCTTTATAAAAGCCAACAGATTTCCAGGACTTTGTATTAGCACCCTTTTGGCTGACTAATACAGAATTTGGTACCAGGAGAGGGCTGTACAGTCTGATGCAATTACCAAAAATGCTGGTTTTATAAATGGGTAAGGGGTATTTTTTGGAGGAATTGTCAGATACTTGATGGAAAAGGCCTAGACTGCTTGAAGAGACTTTTGGTAGGAATATGGAATCTAAAGTTATTTCTGTTAAGGCCTTAGAAGGAAAAGATGAAACTATTATTGGAAACTGGAGGAAAGGTGATCTGTATTTTAAAGCTGCAGATAACTGAGGAAGATTGACTCCTGACCTTATATGGAAGGCAGAATTTTGAAAATTATGAACTTGACCATTTAGCCAAGGAGATTTCCAAACTAAACGCAGAAAATGCAGCCTAGCTTCTTCTCCTTGCTCCTTATAGCAAAATATTAGAGGAAAGAAATAAGCTGATAACTGAATTATTGGGCACAAAGAAACCAAAAACTATTTCCAAAAATTCCAAGCCTCTGGAAATCATCCCCCAGACGATAGTATCTCATTTGAGGAATTAACTAAACTTGGAACTTGTAAGTTAGGATTGAAAACGCAGTTATCCAAGAAAGACTTATATAAAGTGTTACTGTCTGGTGGCTTGGACCCCTGCATCTTGCATGCTAAACCAACAAGCTTTTTGTGACAGTTGTATGAACAAAACCACTGTCAACATGGACTGAAAGGGACATGGAGGGGAGAGATCAAAGGGAAAAGAGCCTTAAGAGGAAAACAATGGAAGCTAAGGTCTGGAATGAAAACATCTCCTTGAGCCAAGAGAGGAACCCCACCTACATGTACAGGGAAAGTGAGTTTGAAGAGGGTGAATGTTCCATCCCACTGTTCATGGAGAGTTTTACTGCCCCAGGCCACAGAAAGGGTGAATCACATTCCCCAAGAGTTGGGGAGAGTGAGGTCGACACCCCAGTGCTCTGAGAAGAATGGGCCTGTCCCCCATAGATTAGGGAGGGCCAGGCCACCACCTCACTGTTCTGAGAGGGTTGGGCCTGTATGTCAGAGATTAGGAAGAATGTTGCTGCCACCTCACTGTACTAAGGGGGTTGAGCCTGTACCCCAGTGATTGGGGAAAAAGTGGCCATCACTCTTAGAGAGTGAGGTCTGGATCTCAGTCACCACCCAGATGCTTGATGAAAGTGAAACCAAGAAAATGGCCATTGGGCAAGCCTGTGTAAAGAGTGGACCCCCATGTGGCCCCAATGAGGAGAAGAAATCATCATCTTAAGAATGACTTTCAGACTTTGAAATCTAATGGAGTACACCCTGCTGGTTTTCAAAATTGTTGGGGACTAGTGACTCATGTTTGCCTCCCAAATTCTCCTTATGGTAATGCAAATGTTTATCCCATGTATGTCCCTTTGTATTGGAAGCAGATAAATTGTTTTGTGAGTTTCACAGGTCTACAGGCAGAGTGGACTTTGCCCCAAGAAAAACTGTATTTCTATAATTGTGATGTGATTTTGTGCTTAGCATTGCAATCTGAAAGGATTTGAGGTTTTTAGAATATTATCATGTCTTTTCAGAATTCAGAGGGTGGAGCATGGCAGTTTGAGATTATTTATGAATTCCAAAAACAGAGATTATGTTTGTAAACTGGTCTGTTTGTCCTTTGGACATGATATCCTTTGATTGTATTAGATTCAGCTGAGATGTCTTTAAATTATGTTAAGATTAGGGCTTTGATTTGACCACGTCATTAGGGTATAACTCAGTTTAAGTACCCACCCCATTGGTGGGCTATATAAATGGACACTCACTCAAGAAGACACACGGGAGAAGACACAAGAGCTCCATAGACATGGAAAAGAGAGAACTTTGCCAGTTTTGATACTGGAACCCCAGGAAGAGATGAGCCATATACCTGATAGTTTGCAGCCAAAGAGAATGGAGCTTTAGGAGGAAGAAGGAAGGAGAGACCAGACGGAGGTTGCCCCCCATCTTGCTTCAATATGTGGCCACAGACTTTGGTGAGAAAATACCTCTTATGGTATCTTGAGTTGGACTCTCGAGTGCCTTATATCTGTAAGCTTTTACCCCAAATAAATACCTTTTATAAAAGCCAACAGATTTCTGGTACTTTGCATCAGCACCCATTTGGGTGACTAATACAGCACATGATAGCAAGCTGTCATCATTTCCAGTTAAAGGTTATGTTTGAGAGTCAAATTATACTGGAAATAAAATTGCATTTCCCCCAACACAAGTCTTACACAATCTTGTCTTCTACAAGAACCTCTTATCCCAATATCTATACTATTCCTAAATCACACAGATGTTGTAACCCTCTGTTAAATGTTCCCAACATTTGCTGTCCTCTAACTTCAGTCTTCTTTTCATGCTTACATAAATTTTAACAATTTCTATTAATACCTAACCCAAATCACACACACAGTTTACAGAGTCTCTAGCACTAATTGATTTCTCCCCACTGAAAAACCTAAAAGACCTCCATGGCTCTCATTGCCAGGACCAGTACCACTTTTTTATCCTCCAATCTGTCACCTATGTCTGACCTCTCCAGTGGGCCTTGATACTCTTTTAAATTGGGAATATGACTAATATAATTTCTTATTCCCAAAAGAGCTCAGTCCCTTGTGGATACTCAACATCTTACTTGTTGAATTGAATCTACTCTGACAGCTTCCAGAGTATGAGAGTTTAACTCTTTATCTCTGCCAAGAAAGTGCCTTGCAGTCTTCCACCAAGAATAATTTACCAGAAGAATGACCTTGGCTTAAGTTGTTGATTATGGGTATCAGTCTTCAAGCTGAGGCAAAAGCTTGAAGAAACATCCTTAGTTACCAATTATATCTTTTTTGTTGGGGATTTTAAACTCTGGTTTCCAATGTTTCTCATTATGAGGGGGGAATGAAAGTTAAGTTTAACTGTTCCTGAAGCATTCTATTTCTATTGCAAATAAAATAGCAAGTTGATGAGTAAAGTATAAATGAAACAGAAACAACTGGATATTTCCCTCAAATCAGACATGATTTTAAAAGTTGAAGACAAAGGTGCTTGGCAAAAAAGCATGTGTCTGACTATAATACTTTCCAGAAACTTTTACAAGATGTCTTCATACTGCAAAGTCATTTAGATTCATCCATCCGTGATAAAGTATACATGAATATAGACCACAGTATCTTTCTTCTTTATTAGCTTTCAAGATATGTTTCTCCTTGAGTAAATGCACATTCCTCCCTTCTAATCTAATCTCTCCTACTCTTTCCCAATTTACAATTCTTATGCTTCCCATCAAGACAACTTGGCAACTAGTTTTATAGAACAATGAAATAAAAGATTTTTTAAAATTCAGTAATTTATTTTTCTTGCTTTGTAATTTTATTCAACTGTAGTTTTACATAGAAAACTATACATAAGAAAGATCAAGTCAGCACATCTAGCCCTTATTCTGACTCCAGCTTTCAGGTTAAAAAACAAAACAAAACCTGATTTCTTCTTAAGTAATATTTTTTTAAAATATCAATTGAAAGTTAAAAAAAAAATCATGTTCAGTGAAAATGAGGTTAGGAATTATTCTCTTTTTGGTGAAATACTTCTAGTGCAAACACGTTAATGAAACAAAAAGTAACACCAACCCTATAAGTATGATGATGATTTCATAGGATATTAAAAGACCAGATTTAACCTTAGATTTGTTACTTGATTTCTCTAAGTCTCAGTTTTTTCATCTTTAAAATGTTTTTATGAAGGTTAACTAATAAATATATGAGAAGTTCCTAATAGAGGATGTAGATAAATGTTAGTTCCCTTTAGTCTCAGATAGAGATTGCTTGCAGTCACATGTAACAATTACAGTGGTTTACCCTAGTAGGGGTTTAATTTTCTCACATAACAAGAAATCTGGAGGCACACTTTCCAGGAATGGTATAGTGAATAAGGAAGTCATCTAGGAGCCCAGGTCTTAGATGGGCTTTCCGGGCTACTCACCTTAGAAGTGGTTTTCATCTTTATGGCCACAAAATGGATGCTCTACCTCCAAACGATTCTATCCATATTCTAGTCAGGAAGAAATAAGGAAAAAAGAAGTATGTCATCTGAGTCCTCTCTTTTAATTAGGGAAACAATAATTTTCCCAAAAGTCCCACTAGATAAACTTTCACGTACATTTCATTGGCCATAGCTAGATTGTATCACCTCCCTGGTTTCCAAAGAGTCTCTCAATATAAATATTTTTAATTGGTCACATTGTCAAAATTAGATGTGTGACAGTAAAACTGTAGAAGGGAATGGTTATTTAACAGATTATAAGCAGTATTTCTCTCAATCCAATAATTTGGCTGCCCAACATATGCACACATCCTTTAGCACATCATAGTACATACTCATCCTCTCCCCTAGGTGACAACTCCAAAGTCATAAAGTTCTGGCATTCAGCTTGAAATCCAGGATCACTAGATGATATTCATTGATCTCCATCAGATCTAATGACCTACATGAAATGAATTAAATGTCTCTAATTAACTAAAAGAAGTCAGAAAAAATGATATAACCAAAAGTAAGACATTCTGACAAGGGAGAATGGAAAACAAACAGTGGTCCATACCAGCTCATAGTAATTATTAAATTTTACTGGGCAAGAGTAGCAAGCTTTCTGTTATGCCCTGGATCTAGCTCCACTCTCGGTCAATGTTGTCCAATAGAAATATGACATGAGTGACAAAGACCAGTCACGTATGTAATTTAAAATTTTCTAGTAATCTCTTTTTAAAAAGTAAAAGGAAACCATTTCAAACCCAAAGATCTTGTATAGATAATCTCTTTAAGTTTGAAGTTTCCCTTATTTTACTTCTTTAACCTCAGTGCTCATTCCATTTGTTTCTGGACCATTGCTTAATGGCCACCACCTTAAGGAAATTCAAAACAATGGCTCTACTGAATATACAACCTCTTTCCTTGATCTTTGCTGGCAGGTTCGTACTTCTTAGGCAGAGAACTCTTAAGAGAAGGTGCTTAGGACAGTCCTGGGGCACACATCTGATCTCTTGCTAAGGGTACAACTTTGTTTGCATAGGCTTTTTTCTCTTATTAAAGCTCTACTTCCTTCTACCCCTGTTTGCAGTAAAGTGGCCAGCTTTCCTGGCTTGCCCGGGACTGAGAGGGTCCCCAGGATATGGGGCTTACAGATAGAACAGATCTAGAGTTGAGTTCTCTTTCTCTTTCAGGATTTAGCTGGGAGTCAGCACAATTGTCAATTTCTCTCATGATTATTCTTCACACTACAAACAGAATCTACCATTTAACAGTTTTATGAAATTGAATAATTTATTTTACTTCTCTAAGCAACAATTTCCTTCTCTATAAAATCTCACTGTTTTCATTTGCCAAAGGCTGTCAAGGCAATATACCAGAAATGAGTTGGCTTTTACAATGGGGATTTAATAACTTATAAGCTTACAATTCTGAGGCTATAAAAATGTCCACATCAAGGCTTCACTGGGCGATGTTTTTCTCCCCAAGAACTTATATTAGTGATCCTGGATTTCTCTTTCATCTGGCAAGGCACATGGTGAGGCACATGACAGCATCTGCTGGGCTCTGTCTTCTCCTCTGGACTCCATTGTTTTCATCTTCTGGCTGCTCCATCTATGGCTTTATCTCTCAGCCTCTGTGGGTTCCTCTCTGAGCTTGTGTGCATTTTTTTATATTATTCTCATTTTATAAGGGACTCCAGTAAGAGGATTAAGAACCAGCCTGGGTTACACCTTTAAAGTAATTTAATCAAAGACCATTAACTGAAGTAATTTAATCAGGAAATCCCATCTACATTAGGTTCACATCCACAAGAATGGATTAGCTCTAAGGACATGATCTATTCTGGGAAACATACAGTCTCAAACTACTACACTCACTAACAATAGCACTTTTCTCAAAGGTTGTTGTAACACATTAATGCTTCTATTAGACAATATGTATAAAGCACTTAGCAAAGTACCTGGCACAGGATAAGACTTCAATACTTGACATATAGAATAAGTTGCTGAGGATATGCACATTTTTATATTTATAAACATAAGAAAACTGCCACATGAAAGGAAATTCCACCAGATTTACTTTATCCACCTATAAAAATATTATGTTATATTAATCCACGAGTTCAGTTTAAATTATTTTTCTTTGAAGATATGAAATATTTATAGTATACTAATTCTGTACCACTTAGTTTAATAGCAGGGTATTGATTTATTATAAGACTTCCCCTAGCTACACCAGCATTCTTTCCACTTCAGAAGAAAAATACTTGCCCTGGAGAATAGCATAAATCTTACTGTGTTTTAACCACAATCTCTTTTTTTGCATGGATTTAACAGACTGTGTTTTCCAGCCAAATGTAGACTGAGAAGCTAAACGGCAGCATTTGTCAACTGTGGAGCCAGATGCCCAGCCAAGCCTGGAAATCAGTTAACCATGTTTCTCTCACTAAGCAATGTGGACAAAGCACAAGATCCTTTTGGGATCTTTTAGAGGGTCTTTTTTTCCTTTGGGGGTTCTTTTGAGCATAGAGGAGCAGAGCACTACATTAGTCATCACTTTTGGAAATCTCAGAAAATGCCCTTTAGTAGAAGACTCTGTTACCTCTAAAACCCCTTTTTTTTTTTTTAAGTTTTTCCCAGAATTGTGCAAGCAGGGACTACTTCTGTGCTTCTCACAACTATATCCCCATTATATATGGTATGTTCTTACCAAGTGTTTATTGTGTGAAGGATCAAGTCCTATCTTTTTATGTTTATAACTCTCCAATTAGAAGAGTAAGATGAATTTGTACCATTAATCTGAGCTATTAAATTACTCATATCAATATTAAGTGAAATAAGCAAATTCATTTTTTATGGTTCTTTTCCCCTCACAACAATGAGCATATATTAGATGTTCAATAAATACTAAATTAAACTTAATGTCTAACCTTTGCCATTTCCTTTTAGCAATGACTAACATAGCAATTATCATTCTAATATCATCTAAAATGCACTAATGTGTTCTTGAAAATAAAATTACAATGAAATGCATTCATGAGATAGAAATCTACAGACCATGAGAGTAGAACTAATTCTAATAAAAGAGACAGAGTACAAGTTTTGCACTGAGAAAGAATAAAGCATTCTTATTCCAGATTAATATAAAATTTTCTTTAACCATGGGGCATGTTGAAGAAAGAAGATAATGAGCCCTTCTGATTTAAATGTTGAAAATAATTGTGTTAAATAAGGACACCATGATATTCTTTGACTACAAAACTCATTTTTGCTACCTATTGTACATCATTCAATGGCAACTTATTTTGAGGAATTTGAACAAGGGAATTAAGGTTTCATGGAGAAGAAAATGGCAGTGATTGTAGTTACATAAATGTAACTAATTAAATAAAACACAATTTTCCCTTGAAATTCATTAGTGCACCACCTAAATGAAATGAGTCTATACCCAGACAGTTTCATTAGTAATTCCTCTAATAAGAAAAAAATGGAGTTATTCCAGATAATGTATAAGCTTGACTCTTTTTAAAAGAAATGATGTAGCTGAAGAATAGGCAAAAGCAGAATCCTGAAATGTTAGAAAAAAATTTTCTTATTTAAGTACATTCTATCAATTCTTTTACGTATGCCTGAAACATTTCATATGTGCTTCAACTCACAGAGGGCAGGAATTTGGTTTTTGCCACATAAACTTTCTATTTCACTTCTCTGTGAGCAGTGTACACTATTTTTGCCTTAAATGTGGTATCTATATTTTTATTTAATTTTGTCTTAAATATTTTACTTTGAATTTATATTGGGAGTAACATACTTAGGACAATGCGTTAAGAAATGAATTAATTTCCTATGCCATGTCAATTCCAAAAGGGAAATTATCTTCTTAATTCTCAGAATGAAAGCTAACTAGAAAATAAAGGATGTCATTTATCTGATTAGTTGATGTGGAAATAATGAAAAGCCTCGAATAATGACTGAAGTGATGAAAGCACAACTATATGATTATACCAAATACCACCAATTGTACACTTTGGATGAATTGTATGTTTTATTGATATATATCAATAAAATTGAGTTATTTTTAAAAAAAGACTAAAAGTTTATTGGAAAATTTGGAAAGCCTCCTCTTTGACTGTCTCTTTCCACTTTCTGCCACTATGACAGAGCAATATTGAGACAATTTTTCACATTACCAAATTTTACAAATACAGCCTAAATCTTAATAAAGAACCAGTTTTGCTTTTGTTGATATTCTATGTTTCCTCTTCCAATCATTTCTCTACTTATCTTTTTTAATGTCCTTTTGTCATACAGTTGTTCATAGTATCCTCTTATAATCTTTTTTATTTCTGGAAATGTAGTCAGTAGTAATGTCTCCATTTTCATTTCTAATTTTATTTATTTGCAAATTCTTTCTTTTTTTTTCTTTGTCTGTAAAGCTAAAGGTTTGTTGATTTTGTTCGTCTTCTCAAAGAACAAACTTTTGGTTTTAATTCTCTCATTTTTTGTTGTTGTTCTCAATTTCATTTATTCTGTTCTGACCTTTGTTATTTTATTCCTTCTGCTTGGGACTGTTTTGATGATTTTTTTCTAGCTTCTCCAGCTGTGTAATTAGGTCATTGATTTTAGCTCTTTCTTCTTTTTTAATGAAACCATTGAAAGCTATAAATTTCCCTCTCAGCACTGCCTTCTGCATCCCATAGGTTCTGATACATTGTGTTCTCATTTTCATTTGTTTGGAGATATTTCTTGATTTATCTCACAATTTCTTCTTTGAGCCATTGATTATTTAAAACTGTGTAGTTTAATCTCCATGTATTTATGAATTTTCCCTTTTTCTGCCTGTTGTTGATTTCCAGCTTTATTCCATTATGGTCAGAGAAAGTACTTTGTATGATTTTGATATTTTTAAATTTATTGAGATCTGCTTTGACTCAACATATGGTCTATCCTAGAGAAAGCCCTATGAGCACTTGAGAAAAATGCATATTCTGCTGTTTGGGGGAGCAATGTTCAGTATATGTCTTTTAGGCTTATTTCATTCATCATATTATTCAAGCTCTCAGTTTCTTTACTGATCCTCTGCCCAGATGTTCCATCCAATGAAGAGAGTGGTTTATTGAAGTCCCCAACTATTATTTTAGAGACATCTATTTCTCCCTTCAGTTTTGCCAGTGTTTGCTCCAGGTAATTTGGGGTACCATGGTCAGGTGTATATATATTTATGATTGTTATTTCTTCCTAATCCATTGCTTCTTTGGTTAATATATAATGTACTTCTTTGTCTCCAATAACACCTTTGTTTTTAAAGTCCATTTCATTGGATTTAAGTATAGATACGCCAGCTTTTTTGTTGTTGTTGTTACTGCATGTGTGGAATATATTTTTCCAGGCTTTCACTTTTAATCTATTTGTATCTTTGGATCTAATGTGAGTCTCTTGTAGACAATATAGAGATGGTTCATATTTTCTTATCCATTCCACCAGTTTGTGTCTTTTGTTTGGGGAGTTTGATCCATCAGCATTCGATATTATTACTGTAAAGGCAGTCCTTACTTCACCCATTTTGAGCTTTGGTTTTTATCTGTCATATCTTATTTTCACCACTGTTTTTATACTTTTAGTTGCTTTTACTGATAAAATCTTCATTTCTAGACTCTCTTCCAAGCCACTTTCTCCTGTCTTTTCTTTTCAGGCTGTAGAACTCCCTTTAGTATTCCCTGCAAAGCTGGTCTCTTGATTACAAACTCTCTGGTTCTTTTTGTGTGTGTGTGTGTGTGTGTGTGTGTGTATGTGTGATTCTGTGAATATTCTAAACTTGCCCTCATTTTTGAAAGACAATCTTGCTGGATATAAGATTCTTGGCTGGCAATTTTCTTTCAGTATCTTAAATATATCATAGCATTGCCTTTTTGCCTCCAGGGTTTCTGATTAGAAATCAGCATTTAATTTTGCTTCCCTTGAATGTGATAAATAATTTTTCTTTTGCTGCTCTCATGATTGTCTCTTTATCTATGGCATTTGACATTCTGCTTAGTATCGGTCATGGAGTAGGTCTATTCAGATTTATTTGGATAGGAGTACATTGTGCTTTTTGGACACAGATATCTATGTCCTTCAATAGGGCTGGGAAATTTTCTATCATTATATCTTCAAATATTCCTTCTGCCCCTTTTCCCTTCTCTCCTTCTTCTGGTACACACATGACACATAGGTTTGCACATCCGTGACCATCTTTTATTTCCCTGAGATTTGTTCAATTTTTTCCATTTTTTTCTTTATCTGTTCTTTTGTTTATTTGCTTTTGGAGGCCATGTCTTCAAGCTCACTGATCCTCTCTTCTGTGTCTTCAAATCTGCTGTTATATGCCTCCAGTGCACTTTTAATTTCATTTATTATGCCTTTCATTCCCATAAGATCTGATGCTTTACTATGTATGCTTTCAAATTCTTTGTTCTCACCCAGTGTCTTCTTAATATCCTTATTCTCTTTAGCCATCTCACTGAATTTATTAAGATTTGTTTGAACATCTAAAATTAGTTGTTTCAACTCCTTTATGTCATCTGGAAGCTTAACTTGTTTCTTTGGCTGGACCATATCTTCCTGTTTCTTAATATGGATTATAATTTTTTGTTGATGCCTTAGCATCTGATTTACTAGATGTATTTATTGTGGGTGCATGTTCTCCCTTTGATCTAGGGCTTTCTATTTGATTGGTTTTGTGCTATAGCCTTTAGCAAACTAAAACAAATGGGAAAAGGGCAGAAAGAATATTTGAGGAAATAACGACTAAAATTTTCCCAACTCTTATGAAAGACATACCCCAAACAGAATAAATCTTAGTAGATCTACTCCAATACATATGCTATTCAGAATGTCAACTGCCAAATAAAGAGAGAATTCTGAAAGCTGCAAGAGAAAAGTGATCCATCACGTACAAGGAATGTCCAATAAGATGTAATGCACATTTCTCCTCAGAAATCATGGAGGCAAGAAGGCAGTCGTGTGATATATTTAAGATACTGAAAAAGGAAAAACTGCCAGTCAAGAATTCTTTATCTGGCAAAACTGTCCTTCAAAAATGAGGGTGATTTTACAGTTTTCACAGATAAACAGAAACTGAGAGCATTTTTCATCAAGAGATGGCTTTACAAGAAATATTAAGTGAAATGCTGCAGCCTGAAAGGAAGAGAAAGCAGCAGGATATACATTCTTCTTAAGTGCACATGGAACTTTCTGCCGGGTAGACCATATGTTGAGTCACAAAACAGGTCTCAATATATTTTAAAAGATTGAAATTATACAAAGCACTTTCTTTGATCATAATGGAATGGAGCTGGAAACCAGTAACAGTTGGAAAAAAGGAAAATTCATAAATGTTTGGAGATTAAACAACACACTCTTAAACAATAAAAGAAGTAAAAGAAGAAATTGCAAGAAAAATTGTTAAATATCTTGAGACAAATGAAAATGAGAACACAACATTTCAAAAGCTATGGAAGCAATGAAGGCAGTGCTGAGATAAAAAGACAATACTTATGTTAAAAAAGAAGAAAGAGCTAAAATCAAAGACCTAACTGCACACCTGGAGGAAGTAAAAAGTAAAAATAAAAACAACAGCAAACTAATCCCTAAGCAAATAGGAGGAAACAAATAAAGATTAGAGCAAAAATAAATGAAATTGAGAATAAGAAAACAATAGAGAGAATCAACATCAATAGAGAGAATTCAACAATAGAGAGAATTCAACATCATCTAAGAAATATTTCTTAGAGAAGATAAACAAAATCAACACTTAACTAGATTGACAAAGAAAGAAAGGATAGAAGATGCAAATAAATAAAATTAAAAGTAAGAGGAGGTATATTACTACTGATGTCACAAAAATAATAAAGTTCATAAAAAGATACTATGAACAACAGTATGCCAACAAATTAGATAACTTCAACGAGATGGACAATTTCCTAGAAAAACAGGAAATACCTACACTGATTCAAGAAGAAATAGAAAACCTCAACAAAACCAATCACAAATAAAGTGATTGAATCAGTCATCAAAAAATTCCCAACAAAGAAAAGTCCAGGACCAAGTAGCTTCACAAGGGACTTCTATCAATAATTTCAAGAAAAATTAATACCTATCCTGCTCATACTCTTTCAAAAAATTGTAGAGAAGGTAACACTACTAAACTCAGTCCATGAAGCCAACATTACCCTAATATCAAAGCCAGATAACCATACTACAAGAAAAGAACATTACAGACCTTCTTTCTAATGAATATAGATGCAAAAGTCCCCAACAAAATACTTGCAAATCGAATCCATCTGCGCATTAAAATAATTATACACCATGATCAAGTGAATTTTATCACAGGTATGCAATGGTAGTTCAACACAAGAAAATCAACAAATATAATACACCACATTACAAATCGAAGGAGAAAAGTCACATAATCATCTCAATTTTTGCAGAAAAGAAATTTGACAAAATTCAGTATCCTTTCTTAATAAAAACACTTCAAAATATAGGAGAAGGCAATTTCCTCAACATGATGCAGAGCATATTTGAAAAACCCTCAGACAACATCATAGTCAATGGTGAAAAGCTGAAAACTTTCCCTCTATGATTGAGAACAAGACAAGGATACCCAATGTCACCATGGTTATTTAACATTGTACTAGAATTTCTAGCTAAAGCAATTAGGAAAGGAAAAGAAATGAAAGGAATCCAAATCAGAAAGGAAGAAGTAAAACTTTTCACTATTGGCAGATGACATGATATAGTATGTTGTGAAAAATCTACAATACAATCTACTTGAGCTAATAAGTGAGTTCAGCAAAGTAGCAGGATATAAGATCAACATGCAAAAATCAATAGTGTTTCTATACACTAGCAATGAAGAATCTGAGGAGGAAATCAGGGAAAAAATTTCACTTAAATAGCAACTAAAGAATCAAATATCTAAGAATCAATTTAACCAAGGATATAAAGGGCCAATACTCAGAAAACTACAAAACATTGTTAAAAGAAATTAAAGAAGACATAAATAAATGGAAGGATATTTCACGTTTATGGATCAAAAGACTAAATATCGTTAAGATAGTAATTCTACCCGAACTGATTTACAGATTCAATTCAATCCTAATAAAAATTCCAACAGCCTAATTTGCAGTAATGGAAAAACCAAAGTATTGGTCAGCCAAAGGGGTGCTGATGCAAAGTACCAGAATTCTGTTGGCTTTTATAAAGGGTATTTATTTCAGGTAGAAGCTTACATTTACCAAGCCCTAAAGAGCCCAACTGAAGGTAACATAAGAGGTATTTTCTCACCCAAAGTCTGTTGCCACATGTTGATGCAGGATGGCAGGTGATGTCTGCGAGGGTTTAGCCTTTCTCCTTCCTCTTAAGGCTCAGGTTCTTCTGATCTCGGTTATAGGCTGGCTTAAGGCTCATCATTTTCCCCAGGGCTCATTTCTTTCTGGGCTCAGCTGCTCTGTTCTCTCCACTAGGTCACCTGTAGACTATCAGGCTCACCTCTCTTCCCAGGGCCGTGTATATGGAGCACTCTTCTCTTCCTGCATATCTGCTTCTGTATGTCTACTTCCATGTGAGAGTCTGTTTTATTAACCCAAGGGGGCTGGAACTTGACACTTGAGTCACACTCTAATGATGTAGTTGGATCAGAGCCCTAATCTTAACATAATTTAATCAGACATCTCAGCTAAATCTAACACTATCAAAGGGTTATCATGCCAGAGGAACAGACCAGTTTACAAACTTAATCTATATTTCTTTTTGGAATTCATAAATAATATCAATTACCAAGCTTATCTGGAAGGGTAAGGGGCCCAAATAGCCAAAAAAAAACTTTTAAAAGAACAAAGTTGGTGGACTTACACTTCCTGACTTTAAAGCATATTACAAAGCTACAGTATTCAAAACAGATGGTATTGGCATAAAGACAGACATATACATCAATGGAATAGAATTGTGAGTTCAGAAGTAGACCCTCACCTCTATAGTCAATTGACTTTTTGGCAAGGCTACTGTAGCCATCTGGCAATTTCATGTAATTATGAATTCCAAAAATATAATTGGATCATGCTTGTAAACTGATCTGTTAATCTGGGCATGATTAAGTTATGATTAGGGCATTGACTGGGCCACGTCAGTAGGGCATTGAGCCCCACCCCTTGGTGGGTGGGGGAATCGAATATAAAAGGCAAGGCAAAGGACAGAGGAGGCAGGTTTTGAGAAGCAGTTTTGATGTTGGA
>JAQZBX010068482.1:0-15740 GCA_029593785.1 Cabassous unicinctus | reverse complement strand
TAAAGTGAATTAAAAGGCTGGAATGATGAGAAGAAAAGAAAAAAGAAAAAAAAGTAAAAGAAAGAAAGAAAACAGAAAAAAGAGAGAGAAATAAAAACAAGAAAAATTGAAGACCAAACAAAAAGAGGTGGAATGAAAGAAAAACAGAAGATCGAAAAATGAAGGAAAGAAAAGAAATAACATAAGTAGAAAAAAATCAGTAAAAGAAAAAGGGAAACAAAGAAAGGGGATACACAACAAACAAGACAGCAGCAACTAAAAGAAAAAGAAAACAACCAAGGAAAAATATTCTTCCCTCTTAGGCCCCTAGGGAGCTTCTCAGCCTGCAGGTGTTCATCAATCAATCACCCTGCAGTCTGCCCTCTGCAGGTGATATACCAGGCTTTAGCAAGTAAAATAAGGAAAGAAAAAAAAAGAAACCCTTAAAAAAAAAAAAAAAATCCAAGAAAGCCTAAAACAAAAAGAATGTCTATATCTTCCCTGTCATAAGGTATCATCTGGATGCCTGATAATCCAGTGGATCACTCTCTGGATCACTTCTTTCCGGTGACCTAGAAATCAAACCAGAGACCTCATATATTCAGGGCAGGAATTCCTCCACTGAGCTAAACTGTCTCCTTAGGTTAATTAGCCTTCAGAAAGCTATCTGGCCCCTTTCCCTCAGGCATTTTAGACTTTTACAGTTTGCTAGAGTCTTACTGATTAGGTGCCTGTCTCCTCCCCCTCTCTAATCTAGTTCCTCTCTTTCCTCAGGTGCTGAGCATAACAGCCTGCCTGAAGATCCTCCCTCCCCTCTACCTCTTGGATTGGGATCCCTTCCGAGATTCAAAGGGGACTCAGCTGGCCAAACTCACCACGAGGAAACCACTCTCCACCCTCCCAGACCGCTCTTCCTCCCAAGAAATGCCCCCTCCCACACCTGGAGCAGAGAGCCAGGGGCTCCAAGGAGGCTACTTGCCCTGAGGGTGGGGTATATATGCCATTTCCAGGCACAGGGGTGAGCAACTCAGTTTTCCTTTGGCTTCTTTATCTTTCCAGTACCCTCCTAGATAACTCAGAGCACCTTCCCATTCTATATATATCCAAAGCAGCTGCTTTAGATTGGTACTTGCCTTCTCTCCACTTTGTGTGTGTGGGGGGGGAGGGGGGGTCAGACTCTGCCTACCTACTTCAGCACCATTTTCCCACATCTCCTTTTATTTTTCTTTAATTAACCAGAGTCAGCTTCTGTTACTGAGAATCCAAAATCAAAACTTGTACATATTGTAAGTTTGTATTCAAAACGATATGCCCTCAAATACAAAGTTTAACAGCAAGTCTCCCAACTCTCACCCAATCCCTTATCTCTCCTTATCCATCTTTCTCCACACACTTCCCAATTACATAGTGTCTTCTAGTTCAAATCCCTCCTCTTTGGTGGCATCTCTCAGAGCTGCCCTTTCTAATGTGTTTAATGTTTCAAAATCATTTATCCTTCCTCCTATGTAGCACTGTTCACTCAGAGCTGCTGACCTTAAGTAGAAGTTAAGAAGTAATCAACCTGATTAAACCAAATCACATCAATTTGTCACTAATCAACAGCTTCTTAATCTTGTCAGAGATATTTGCATATCTTTAAAAAGAGGCTACTATTACTCCAAATTAATTTCTATTTGTTAAAATTTCAGGAAGGATGACAAAGTGAGGAATTTCAGAGAATGTAAGACAGCTACTTTTTAAAAATATGTTAAATTATAGGACTGATGCAGCCCATTAATCTGAGCTTGGTTCAGTTAGAAGGGCTACAGACCTGATAACTTATCCATCAATAAACAGCTATTAATGGAAATATTAACAGGTTCTGTACATAAAGCATACAACACCAGTGTAAAAGTGATTGACAGAATCACAAAGAGATTGATAATGCTACCCAATGTGGTTAAAATACCCTAAGGGCACCCCCAAAGAGTCATGCCCTTATATAAGCCCCTCTCCTTTAATGGGGGGGAAGGAAGGGGTACAAAGGGCAGAACCTGTGATTTGTTTCTTGCCAACAGACTATGGCAAAGGTGATGAGATAGACAGGAACTTGATTAGGTAATATAAGACTTCACCTTAGCAGACTGAGAGAAAGAGAGACTCTCCCTCACTGGCTTTGAAGAATTAAGCAGCCATGTTGTCAGAGGATTTGTGAAAGGACCACCTGGCAAGGAACTGCAGGTCTTCCAGGGGCGCAGAGCAGCCCTCAGCTGACCTCAGTCCTACGATCCAAAGAAACTGAATTTTGCCAACAATCACATGAGCTTGGAAGAGGACCTCAAGCTCCAGAAAGGAACGCAGCCTGGCTGACACATTGACCAGAGCCTTGTGAAACACTGAGCAGAGGTTCTGGCTAATCCTTGCCCAGAGAGATAATAAATATATGCTGTTTTAAGGCACTAAGATTGTGGTGGTTTGTTATACAGCAATAGAAAACCAATATGCTAGTGTCCTAAGTAAAAAAAAGGAGATAAAGGGCATGTTCTATAGAAGAGCAAACACAGATTGTGGATTTAGCAGGTACTTTGTTCTTTTACTTACTAGATTATCATGTTTACCTCAAAGCATGGATGTGAGGATTAAATCAGAAATTTGTAAAGAACTTAGAGCTTTGTGTAAATATTAAACATCCCATAACAGTGAGTTGGCTAATCATTTACATTACTATTATGACATTACCATAGCCCCATCCACTGGCAACAGGGAAGACCTGCTATGTGAAGAAACAACAACCCAATCAGTCATTGAAGGTCAGGGCTTCAATACTTCAGGACCTTCTCTACCTACCCACCCATTCTTTCACACATAAGTAAGGATATGCAGTCTGGAAATTGCTGCTGTCCCAACATCTGTTGTCCAAAGTATATGGAGAATGGCTATGAAATGGAATCCATGGATGTCCACATTAGGATCTAGCAGTGGCTTTTTTACCTATTCTCTCCTTTGTTAAGATGGCTTTCTACCATGGTTTATGTTTTTCACTTCAGTCCATTGGTAAGATGGTATTAAACCCCTTACCCATTTGCAGTTTCCATCCAACATCAACCTAGATATAACTCCTGGTATTTTGACACCTTGTCAAGAGAACCATGGCTGACAGGAAGTCCCTGGTGCTGAGCAACTCCTGCATCTTCGGTAAGGGTAGCTGGACACTGCTACCCTTATATACTCAGAGACATGAGGTTACCACCAATATTGAAAAATCCATCAGTTATGCACTACCTAAAATCAGTAGCAGTGAATGGTTCAGGGATTCCTGGGGACTAAAAATTTTGAATCAAATGTAATTTTAATCACATTATGGTTTGATAGAATAAAAGTTGCTTATGGCATCCTGTGACACAAATAACTTTCAGTGCTTTAGCTATGTTCTACCAAACCACACTTTTAAAGCATTCACTGAACACATTCTAGTTGGATTTTCTATTTTTACACGTTGCCAGTTTAATTATGCCTCTGTATAGCTGGCAGTAATGATTTCTTCCTTTGCAACTCCCTCAAATTTACTTTCCTGTAAAGTAACTAGTATTTTCTTAAATTATCAATTACAATTTTGAATAAAAGCTCTTCTGGCAAATATTTCTTAGTGTATTCCTTAAAACACAAATGTCAGATTTTTAATTATTCATTCCAAGCCAATGTCTTTCTTTCAGGCACAATTTCAGCCTTTATATTGTTTTACCCTTACTTTTGTTTCTGTTGTCAAACTTATTTCCAATATCACATTTTCCCATGGTTCCTTTTCAACTTCAATTTTATTCATAAATCCAACACCATGGTTGCTAAACAGCCTCCGCTCAGATTTAACCCCCTCCTTCTCCTTCTTTTCAGAAGGTAACATACTAATCACAGTCCAAATAGCTTCAGGATATTAAAGGGAAATATGAGGTTAAGTTTATTCAAAGCCTGGGTGATAGGAAAGGCATCAGTTTAAATTTTGTAAAGAGTCAACAAGGAACCATAAACTCATGAAAATCTTAAATATAATTTTGGCTAAACGTCAGCAGTAAATAGCATATATTTTGTTTTGGATTTAAAATTAAAATGCTGTGCCACTAGTTCAGCAATATTTCCATGATACACCATGAAGACTGTCTTCATGGAGATTGCATTCATCTACAAAGTCTCCAGTATTACCAGTTCATCTGAATTGACCACTGATGCTAGGTTATAACTGAAACAACCCTAGCTGCAAACAACTAACTTTTTAAAAAACTAGAATTCTTCAAAAGAATTATTCAACTAATAGAAATAATATATTAAAAATACTTACAATTTCTTCAGGATATCTATGAATTCTGCTAACTTCTCTTTGAATAGTTTTTTTCCATGTAAAGCATGGTCACCATGCACTTTTTTAACATGAACAGCTATATTATGAGAGTCATCAGGTTGTTGGGGTTGAATTTCCTCTATTTCTTCTGTAGGTTTCCTGAACAAGGAAACATGAAATATTTAATGGTATTTCATGTTGTACAAAAATTATGTGAACTTTTACTTTATTGCTAAGAGTAGCAATGGCATTTGAGATAATTTATTATTTTAATAATATATTCCTTTTTAGTGCCTTAGAATTGTTTCACTATTAGTAGTAGAGTTATACACATCACTCTGTTGATGTTAAGACCAAAAATTAGCATATAAAATAGCGTCAAACATAGAATTTGATTAAATGCGTTATAATTGTCCTAAGCAATTGGAACACCTTTCATATTATATTAGGTTTATGTAATTAGGGGAAATATTTGAAGTCAATGTCTTACACACTTCTCTTTGCACCCATACATTTGTCTTTTAGCACCAATGGCTTTTCTTTAAACCTTTGTTTCTCCCTGATAAACTATGAAATTGTTGAAGGCAGCCACCATATTTTATTCTTGTGCATGGCACATTACACATCTACGTCCCACAGAGATGCATGAATGAATGACAATTCCCCATCCATTTCCCAGAACCAAGATTTCCTTAAGAGGTAACTGAAAACCTAAGAGCAAGATATCTAACAAATGTAGTCCATCTTTAAGAAAAACAACAGTGTAAGAGACGATTAAAAACCCAGACAGTCATAGATTAGTTACCTTTGGTTATATAGATGGCAAGATAAAAATATGAATTTAAATTAAGATAAATATTACATAGAATAATAATAAATTAAAAAATTAACATTTAACATTTATTGAGCCCTTAACATGTGCAAACTACTCTGATAAACATTTTATGCAATTATCTTATTAACCATATGAAATAGACAATATTGTCCCCCATTTATAAAATAGGAAATTATAGCTTAAAGTGTTTATATAACTTGTCTAACCTCTCTATTATTACTAGTAGAGAAGGAAAGAGGTTTTATTTTTGTTTTGTTTTTAATTTACCTAAAGTTCACAGAATAGTAATGGTTGATTATAAAACTTACTTATCTGATAGTATATTAGAGAAAAGATGAAAATATCCTAGTACAACTTATTTACAAAAAAATAACACTAAAAGCCATAACCTGTCTCCCCTTCCATGACCCTCACATAATTTCAGCCATCCCAATCATAGAGACCTAGAAGCTTAAAAAAAAAACAACTATAGTCCCTAGTTACTCCTCTAATTAGCTCTCAATAGTAAGTACAGTAAATTCAGCAATGGCAAGAATTCAGGTATAAAACTATTGGCTACCTTTCTCTACCCAGATCTGACTCTTAAATGCAAATGGATTAGTGTTCTTATCTTTTGAAGAGGAGGAGGTCCATAGACTGGTGGGTGAAGAGGAGATAGATATAGTAGACTGTTGCATTTCAGAAATGTAGAGAGTGGGAAGCGGATGTGGCTCAATCGATAGGGCTCCCGTTTACCATATGGGAGGCCCCGGGTTCGCTTCCCGGGGCCTCCTGGTGAAGGCAAGCCAGCCTGCGCGGCGCGGTGAGCCGACGCAGCAGGACGACCCAACAAAGGGAGACAAGCAGACACAGAAAAACGCACAGCAAAATGGACACAGCTAGCACAAGCATCGGGGGGGATAAATAAATAAATAAAATCTTTAAAAAAATAAAAAACAAAAAATAAAAAAAAGAAATGTAGAGAGTGAGTTAGCCATGGATTAAGCCTTCTACTGACCCAAGTTCCTCATATTTGCCAAGGAGATTCCTGGAATTCCTGCCTTAGTACTGGAAATCCCAATGCAACCAAAGGATTCAGAATCATCCCCAATGATATTTAAGTCGTTACGGTCAACTATCACCAGAAGAGACCAAACCAGCACCAGGAACAGGAACAAAGGGTTAGATGGTCATACACTTGAGGGGTGGATTAATTTACTTGTGTCTTGTGCTCTTCAGGAAATGGCTAAGAGGGAAAGAGAGGCAGCCATCAAATGCATGAAAGCATCCATTCAGCAGATGATGGGACCACAGACTCCTGGGCCACAGCCATCATGCCCAGCCATTTCCTTCAGGGTCATCTACATATGGGGCTGCTGTGGGCTTAAGACTGGAAACAAATAAATATCTTTGTTTTCAGTCAGAAAATGATATATTACAAATACATCATTTTATTTATAAAGTAAAACTAGTAAATAACAGAATATGCATAGTCTAAAACTGCATATCATGTTCTGAGAGGTTTAATAAATGACTGGGTCAAGCAGGCACAGCTAGCAGAGAGCTTCAAGTGAGCCATGCACATAAGCCAAGTCTTTTCTGAGGAGTTGTGTTGGTGATCAGACTTCTCCATACTTCTGGATATCATCTTTACCTGTTAAGTGATAGGGATTAACACTACCACAAAGCAAAACAAAATAAAACAAAATTAGACATACAATATCTCAATTAACCGTCCAACATTGTTGGAAAATAAGCACTAGTGTCCTCCATTTTTTAGATGAAGAGACTAAGAGTCAAAGTTTGAAGCAATTTTCTTAAGACAACACAATTACCAAATCGGAGCTAAAATTCAAACCCAGATCTGACTGAATCCAAAGGCCACTACAATATCTTTTTCTCTGTGTATTCTTGTATTATAAATTTTTCTCTAATAGACCCCAAAATCTTTCTTTAAATGTCCCCTACTTCTTTGTAAGTCCACATAAAGTTTACTAGTAGTAGTTAAAGCCCGAGACCTGTTTTGGAGCCTTTTATAAGATGTTTGGGAGAAGATTCTTCAACCATTTTTTTTAGAAACTGAGGTCAGCCTGACTCATAAAAATACAAATTAAATGCAGTCACTTTAAGTAAACCAAGTTAACTCCTCCTGTGGAGCTTAATTTAATTATCATTCAAGGCAAACAAGAAAAATAAATATGAGGAAATTCCCACCCCCAGGATATAAGTTGGCAAATTTCAGGCTTTGTCTTGTGCTGAGCAAAAGAGTGCTTTGTCTCATGCAATCCCAAACATATCCAAAGTTAAAACTGAGAAGTCAAAGGCAAGTTCCATTATAAACTCTTGACAGTCAAAGCTGGAACCCTGTCATCTTTTATAAGAGACAATATTTCAAGATTAGACAGAGGTAAGCAATACGTTCCTAGTTTCTACTAAATTAATGTCCCTGCCAAACTCAAAGTCTTCTTATTTCATTTCCAAAAAACCAATAGAAAATTCAGTTAAAGATGAGCAGTTGGACTTTAGAATAAATAGCAATCCATTTTCCAGAATACATGGTAATCTATACAAACATGCAAGAAAGTCAAATTGTTCAGAGAAAATTATTACACAAATTTATTCCCTAATGATTAATGGAGAAGCTCATATTTTTAAAAAGTCAGGATATCTTAAGAAAAGCTTTAATATAGCAATATATTGATATATCTTCATAAAATTATAATCAAGTACCAGGCTCTGTCTTCACTTGTAACCTAAGTTCCTTTCATTTACAACTCAATTCAACAAGTATTTACTGAACTACTAACACAGGCAAAGAAACATTCACTGTGCTCACTATCTTAACTCCCAGGTATGAGTCATTTCCATTCACTTTAACCACACTACTACTTTTTCCACCACAGAACACTGCTAAATTAGTCACACACTTGGGTGATTACAGATCTACATTATCTAATTTTAACTGATCCTTGATTTTGTTCGGTATTCTTAAATTAGCTGTTTATTGAGCTTATCTCACATCACACTTTTCCCTTCAAGAAAGAGTGGGCCAGAACTTCTGCTTCTACTTGTTTCTACTTCCTTGCAAATGGCTGGACTTTTTTAACCCTCTACCTTCCTGAAGTCAACAGTGACCTTACTCAACTCCAACTGCCTTCCTCAGTCTATACACTACATGACCTCATACAGGAATTGATGTTGCTAATTTTTGAGAAATCATGAGAAGACACCATTCCAGCCATTCATCTATACTGTCACTCAAGCAGGACTTGCACTTACCTTATTAAAGAAAGGAATTAAATGCATAGAAAATGTGGCCTGTGAATTTTCAGAATTGCCCTTCTTAACTTCACGGTAATCCCATTAAGTAGATCTTAGCCTCATAAAGCTAATCTACCTAATGAACAGGACCCCTACTTTGGAGATGTGAAACCAATTTGGAAATATACGGTGAAAAATTTCCTACCAACAGTAGTAAACAATCTGGGAGAAACTCCAAACTTTCAACTACATCCTTTAGGACGACAGACTGACTCTCTTTGAATCAAAGATTGGCTTATCCTCCTGAGTTACATATGGTATTTGGTGAATGGAATTAGTAAGTCAAGACATCAGTATTTACATGTCTTCTTCAGATTAACTCAGAGTTTCATCAGATCCACTACCTGTCTCTTAACCAATGGCCTCACAGTTTCCCCTTAGTGGGATACTGGTCAAGGATTTTATGCAACACAAATGATGCTAGCTGGGATTTACCGGCCCCTTAAGCTCTAATAAGTTCCCATGAAGGGCCATTACAGTGCAAACTATCCCTAAGCTTTCAGCAAGTCCCCATGAGATTACCCAGTCCTTTCCTATATTTCCTCAACAAAACAAAACTCACCTAACTAACCACTCAGAGTATCTGTAATTGTAGTAGAGTTTACCAAACATCAGTTATCCTAAAGAGATGTGTCACAAATGACAAAGTACACTTGAAATCTATTAAAAGATATTTCTATTCTTAAATGTCCTCACCTAATCCTCAGTACCAGTGGTTTCTCCTTGCTCACTTTCCTCCTACCAATTCCTGACTTCCCCTATCTCCCCCCAATTCTTTCTTGCCCTTTATTGGCTCTGCCTCTCCTCATTCTTGCTTGCTCTACAAACTCCAGATTAGAATACCTCTACCAGGCAGAACAAGTCAACCCTTCTCAGCATTTGCTCCCAGACTCTTCTAACTAAACCCATTAGGAAGGACACACAACAAAAAGGTCTTCCTTTTAGTACACTCTACCATGCCTCAGTGATAATTGTAATCAAAAACAGCATTATTTTAGGCTTGAAACTTTCTTGTAACAATCCACTTTAATGCACAGAAATCCTTTGTGTGTAGGCAATATCTATAAATTGTTATTATGTTGCTGCAGTAGTGCCCAGGCCACTATACTATACTATAGTAAAGGGTTTAATTTGGGCCACAAACAAGAACAACAGAGCATGGCTAAAGCAATTAGTTTGATCTCTGTATACTTCCCCACTCCTCTCTTCACAGAATTCCCCTAAGTTCCCAATGTTATTCTCAGGAACTAGCATGACAGTCTTTCATTTTCATTTCTCTCTTACCATTTTTTTTTTTGGGGGGGGGAGGGCTCCCCCCCCCCAGCCACCACCCACAACCTGATACCCTCATGTGAGATCATTTAAAAGTTATGAAAATAATTTTTTCAATTAGTTTCTGGTAACAGCTACTAAATTCAATGATTAGGGTAGCAGCTAAGAGAGCTTCATGAGCTTCAACAATAGGAAGACTATCACATGCAGTTCTCTTTGCCTCAGATATTATTTCCCTTCTTCTCCTGGCCAACTCTTACTTACCATTCAACTTAAGCATCCCTTCCTCAATCTCCCAGTATACCATTTGTCACCAGTGTAAGCACTTGCAGTGCAATCTCCCAATCCCCATCTTGTGGTCCCCATTCTGACATCTACTACATACACTTGTCACCACTTACTCAGCCCACCATCACGACCAGGCTGTACACTCTGAGTAAGGGGCCATGTCTGACTTGCATTTAGTAGACAGTCAGTGCTCAGTAAACATTATTTGAATGAATATATAAATGATATGGTATTATTGTGAAGTTTCTTTCCAGATAATGTAAATTTCTACTTTCCTTTTCAGAATAAATCAGTGATGCAGAATCAGTATAGTTCTGACTTTTATATAACACAGGGACCATTTCATTCAATAGAACTCAGAACTTCAGAGACAATATGGGTTTTAGAATCATAACCAGGACAGTTCCATTTGTTCTAATACTGTATACATATTTTTCAAATAGCCTATGATTAAAACATTTCTTAATTATCCTGAGACCAGATCCAAACTAGCATGAAATAAACACTGCTTAGGTATAACTGTATTATATGGGTAATTTTAAGAATGCTAGAGAAAGAAATTGAGTCCAAAAACTCAAAAGGAAAACACAAGCTCAAAGGCAATTTTATAGAGATATTTTCTTTGAAAATCACTCCATCAAAATTCATTTGCTTTAGGTTTACAGTTGCTTCATCTCCAAATATCCATCTTTATTTTTCAACATTTTCTGCACTTGCACTCTTAAAGAGAACATATAATGCATCTAGTCAGAATGTGCATGATATCAAATGATTGTTTTAAAATGTTTTGGGGAATAAATATACATTACAGAGAATTTTCACATCATTTATAACCCAGATCTGTGTTAGTGCTGCTTTTAGATCTAGAAGTGAAAGTCTGGGCTTCAATTAAGGCAGCTGGGATGTCCTAGTGTCTTTAGAATCTACAGTCCAAACTTGAGCATCAATTCTAAGCACGAAATATACTTTGACAGCTTCGGAGGAATTGGTGATTTGACCGACTGAGTATGCAGGCTTCTGGACCCATGAGAAATATGCCTGGCAGATTTTTTCCAGTCAGGCTGCCTTTTGCACACTGGAGGACCTTCCTAGTGGGGTCCTGGGTCTTGTGGAAGGGGAAAGCATACCATATGCACAGTGCCAAAATTCTGCCCATCCCAGGTCTAATTATTCCATTTGTAAGTTACTTAACACAAACTAAAAGAAAATGACTGTCTCAATTTGCCAAGCTGCTAAAACAAATATCACATAATGGGTTGGCTTAACAAAAGAAACGCAGGGGCTCATGGTTTCAAAGGCTAGAAGGCTTGCTTCCTCCCAGGGTCAGGAGCTTCTGGCCAGCCAGCAATCCTTGCCTTTCCTGTCACATGGTGAAGTCCTCTCCCTTTCCTTCCAGGTGCTGTTGATTTCTAGCTTCTGGATCCTCCCTGTGGCTTTCTCTCTTAATATTCTAAATTTCTTCTGCTTATAAAGGACTCCAGTAATCTGGATTAAGACTGCATCTCATTCAATTGAGCCACACCTTAACTAAAAATTACATCTACAAGAGATCCTATTTACATTGGCTCCATACCCACAGGAATGTACATTAAGATTAAGAACATTTATAAATTGAGGCACATAATTCAATCTACCACAATTACTCTACAAAATAATACCATTAGCTGAATAAATTATATACTGAGAAAAGCCTTCTAGCCATAGTAAATTAGTTCTTCCTCTCTTTTTCTTATTTGATCTCTTATCTAAATAAAATTGAAATTTTCAAAATGATAGATAATGATTAGACTTTGTTAAAAGGTCCTGAATAAAATTTTACCAAAGTAACTCCAAACTTTGCATATCAAGTAGATGTGATTTGCTGCTAAATTTAATAAAACAAGTACTTTTTTGACCTAAGAACATACACAGCTTAATAGTTTAGCCCATTGAAATAAGCCCACGGATTAATGAATTGATAGTTTAAATTGTGGGCTAAAGGTTCCCCATAGGAAAGTTACAGTTTAGTGACATGTTTCCATATTCTGAAAGAAAAAAAATACAATGCATCAAATAGTACTCTTTAGACTTGCTGCTCAAATTGTGGTCCATGGACCAGCAGCATCAGCCTTAACATGAGAAAGGAGCTTGTTAGAGTTGCAGAATCACAGGCCCCACCCCACACCTTCTGACTCAGAATCTGCATGTTGGTAAGATCAGTGGATTTGTACATATATGAAAGTTTCAGAAGCACTGGTCTGGAGTTTATTGAAAGGCACATTGAAAGTAAAACCAACTTTCTGTCTTTGCGAAATAATGCTGCCTCTGTAAATACATAATAATTGCATTTTAAATAATGAATTCATTTTAAATAATGAATTCCCATGAAGAAAAGTTTATGCTACTATCTTCCATAGTACATATCCTTTTGGAGCACAATACAAAGGAATGATATATATATATTTGTATTATTTGTTTATATCAGTCAGTGACCTATAGTCAGGTTTAACTCCGCTGGAGGGTTATTTTTCACAATGGTTACTTTATGAAAATTTTCTTCGTAAGGGTCCTAATTAAATTTGATTGTTTTTCTTCCACCAAAAAATTGTGACAGATTCCATGCTAGCAGAAATACCAACCACTAGGTATCCTGAGATGTGAGCATTTAGAAGAGCATGTTTTATAGACAGAAGAACCTCTGCAGCATCTCATCGTAAAGGGCATTTCACTCTGCCTCCTCTTTATATGGATATAGTTCTAATATTTTACTATCTAAAAAGATTAGTGGGATTAAAGTTTACTTAAACACCAAGATGTGCAAAGAAGACAACTTATTTATTTTCTGTAGGGAAGCTAAAAGCTCTCATAAGAACACAGATCCCTTTCCCTCGATACCAATTTATGGTGTCTCCATCTTATCAGATTGAAACAGTTTAATCAGAATAACTTTATTTCCGTCAGGTAAATTAATGCTCAGTCTTCCCAATTACCTAAGCTTTCTGTACTCTTTCAAGACTTGGTTTGCCTGTGTGTTGGGAGGGTGGGGTTGCTACATTACCGAGGTTGGAGGGAGGAACTCCTCTATGAGCTGCCAGCTGATGATCGTGCTCCTGTTGCAAAGTGGCTGGCAGGTCTATGCCAGCCCATGGACTGGCATCTCCTGAGTGATGAATGAATATCTCTATGACATCATCCACAGTTGCTGGCTAATATCTCTTTGGTCTATTCAGATTCTTACCTCAGCAGCCTGCTCCTCCCCTCCCTAGGGTCCTAACAGTCCATCAGTCCTATCAGTATCTCATGGACCTAAAATTCCAGGCCCTCTTACATACTAGACACAGGTCCATTGGAAACAAAGGCATTATCTCATGTTGTATCACTAGGTATCTTCCTTCATGTCTGATTACTCTATAGCAGTAACTCTCTTCCTGGCTGCACATAAGAATCACATAGAGATATTCTTTAAAATATTGAGAACTTGGCCTCAACACAGTGATTCCAAATCAAATCAAGCGAGGTAAATGGGGACCCGGCATCAGTAATTGAAAAGCTCTCTAGGTGATTCTAATGTGCAGTCAGAGTTGGTTATCACTGCCCTAGAAGATTCTATCGTCTCCAGGAGCTATCTGGATGTTTCTACACCCCTTATCCTATTGTTGTGACCTTCATACCAGGAATGGGAGAGCATGATGATCAACAATCCTTAAGATCAACTCTCTTCTCTTCATCTTTCCTAAATACTCCACTTTATATCTTCCTCCTTCTCAAAGCAGTATTCGCCCTGCCATTTTCTCTGAAATCATGATTGCAGATGGGTTGCAGGGAGGGAAATGGTCATACTGTTAAGGGGAAACACATCAAAATATAATCCAATAATACTATCTTCATTATACATGTCTCCCTAAAGTGTCTCTAACTTCAAATAGACAATGGAATCTTAGATCAATGGAGCTAAAATTATAAGATAACTGATGTTAACAGGTTGACTTCTCCAAAGCCGTATAGTTAATGAGTGGCAAAATAGGCACTATAAGTCAAGACACTGCACTTTCGATTTAATGCACTTTCAATTATTAGCTGCATTCTAGTACTGATCAGACTTTTCAAAGAGTTCTGATACATCTTATCTGGGAACCTGTTGTACATAGACATAACATTACAATTTCTTTCTGTACTAGATGTGTACAGTTTTCTTAAAAAATAATTGCACTATTAGCTATAGCCATGGTTTAACTTAGAATTCACTCTTTGTGTAGTGTAGTTCTGTGGATTTTTTTTAAATGTATATTGTTACCATATATGAAATCTAACATTTTTCCTTTTAATCATATTCAGATATATATTTCAGTATTGTTAATTACATTCACAATGTTGTGCTACCATCACCACCATCCATTACCAAAACATTTCCATCTTTCCAAAACTCCCATGATGTCCCCCAGTAACCTATATTATAGATTCTGACTTCATGAGTTCTCTTATTCTAGTTATTTCAAATCAGTGAGATCATACAATATTTGTCCCTTTTGTCTGCCTTATTTTACTCAACATAATGTCTTCAAGGTTCATCTGTGTTGTCACAAATATCAGGACTTCATTCCTTTATATGGCTGAATAATATTCCATTGCATGTATATACCACATTTTATTTATCCATTCATTGGTTGATGGACAATTGGGTTGCTTCCATCTTTTGGCAATTGTGAATAATGCTGCTATGAACATCAGTGCACAAATATCTGTTCAAGTCTCATTATAGCAATGGGCACTAATAAAATTTACAGAGCGTATGTTTAAGTAAATATTCAAAGGCAAACAGAGATTGAGCTGTAGTTTACATATTTTGGGGAATATTGACTTGGGAATTTAAAAATGTAGAAAATTACAATTGCATTTCAAAAGTGAAACTATTTACCAAATTCATTTTTTCAGTTTTGTATTTTTTATTTGGTTTTTCCAAATTTGCTTTTATAACTACATTATTTTAACCTAATAGCTATAATCCTCAGAAAATAATCTGCCTTTCTAATATTTCTAAGGTTGTTAGAATAAATGAAAATATCAATAGAGAGTAAATTTCTAATTTTCGAGGAAAAAGTTATAAAATTTTGTTTCGAGTTAGGCATCTTCCTTCTTTATGATGATATTTGATGCTTGTTTAAGCATTGAGTCCAGATTAATCAATTATTCTGCTTTTTCCCCTTCTTTATGCATGTCCACCTTAGATGAGAGTGTAAAATTTTATGAAATACACAATTTAAGGAGTGTGTAGATGAGGTAGAAATCATCCAGGTATTTTTTAATGGCTTTTTAAAAAAACGATTTCTTCACAAGACATAATAATCTGATATTTTATTTTAACATTTTCAATTGGTCAAATTTCCTTTTAATTGCTTTAGTGAATTACATGTATCTTTAAAAAGAAATATAATAACTAAATATTCAGTTATATTGATGGTTAGCTATATTGTTTGTTTCTATTACATTGCTTTTGGTCTATACTCTCTTTTGAAAGCAATGCCCCTTATTGCCCAAGAATCCATGCCTTACTTATCGTTTGCTAATTAGAGAAAAACACTTGATTCTGAAACTCGTACAAATATGTTCTTACCCTGATTCTTCAATTCATTTAAATTTTTGTGCTGACCAATTTCTTCTTCAACTAAAATGGCCAAAAACTAATAACATTTTTTATCAAAGACAACTAAGATAATAACAATACAGGCTTCCTTGTAAACACATGAAATCTTCCTTCCCCCACCAAAAAAAAAAAAA
>JAQZBX010068481.1:0-15744 GCA_029593785.1 Cabassous unicinctus | reverse complement strand
TTCAGATGAACTTACTCCCATGAATCCCCCATCCCAGACACCCCCCACCAATGAACCTCTGCAGCCCCCATTGAACTGAGGAAAGAGAGCATTCTCTGAGAACCATTGTCTGAAATATAGGTTAACAAGGGAGAGAAAGAGAAGAGTAGGCTGTGAGCCATCACCCATATGGACATAATCTATGGTAAAGGGATAGAGTATAGTTGCATATTGAAGGATAGGACAGATGGGTAGTGATATTACTGGGTTTGGTGGTGCAGGGTTGACAGTTGGGTAGATTAGGAAGAGCAGGTTGGAATACCCAGGGCATGTAACTATGAATCTTGTCATTCCATGAGTCAAGACAGCGGAGTGTCATATGCCACAGGGGGATGGGGTGGAAGTAACAGTTAAGATCAAATGGGGTATTTAGTGGTCATGGGAAATGTTTTTCATTACCTTACAGTAATGGACACAGGACATGGTAAATATCATCAAAAATTATTAAACTGTACAGTCTAAATTGTAAACTATACTGTAAACCATCGACAATGTTTAGTCACTATACTTTACTATCTGTATAACAGTTATAACAATGCTAACATCCATTAAAAAAAAAGGTTTTAATATGGGGTGGGGAAGGTGGAGGGAGGTTGGGTATGTGGGAGTCTCTAGTATTCCGTGTGTGACTCTGCTATGACCTAAAACTTCTTTCAAAATTAATTGAAAATTTGGGAGACTTTGGGGAATGAGAGGGGAAGGTGTCATGGTACACTGGACATCTGATAATGCAGTGATAAAAGGAAAAAAGAATTCTTTTTTTTTAAAAAAAGGATTTTTTTTTGTTTTTTTTTCCCATTTTTTTGAATGACCCAATCCACTAATTATATTTTATTTTTAGTTTAGTTTCTTTTTTTGTTTTTTCTTCTGAGTTTCCTTGTACTTATCTCTTGCATTTAAGCTTATCATTATTATTTCTTTTTCCTATTAATTGTATTTCGTTATTATATGGGCTTCATGTTCAAGGAAGGTTTGGATCACAGTGCAGTGATTTTGAGCATAAATTTTGGAGTCTGCCCTGGTGAGTTGTGTAATCTTGGATGAGTTGCTTAAACTCTCTGTGTCTTGGTTTTCTAGCTTATAAAATGCAGATAAACAGTATAAAAGAGTTTTCCAGGGTTAAATGTATCATATTTTGTGGTGCTTGGCCTCTATTAAGTATTTTGTGTTTGTTATTTCCATTTTGTTTCTACTGTTTCTATTATCATGGTCCTGAATTGAGCAACCCCCTCATGGTATCATGGTGGTCTAGAGTTCCAAAGCCCTCACAGGTGTGGGATTCAAACCTGTCCTTCCTGTCATATTGATGGGATCCCAAGATGCTGGAAGTGAAGGGGCTGTAGCTAGTACATACTCTGTACCAGCTCTGTGTTGTGTAATCTACATGACTGCTAAACCTCCCAATAATCCTCAGATGCTAGGTACCATTAACTCTATTTATAAATGAAGAAACAAATCACAGGGTTCAATTGACTTCCCCATAGTCAAACTCCTGGTAGATGGCAGAGCTGGGACATGAACCATGCTCAATATACCCATGTACAAGTCAGGGTCTAGTCAAGAGAGCAGAAACAACATGAGTTCTTTGACCAGAAAGAAATTAAAATAAGAAATTGGCTAAACATAATGGTAGACTGAAAAATGCAAAAATAAAATAAAATAAAAATTGAGCACTGACATAGCACAGAGATAACAACTTGAGGAAAGAGCTACTAGCTCTAGGGTTGGGGGTACAAGGAGAAGAAGTGCATAGACCTAGCAGCTTGACAGAGGCATCTTGCAAAGCTGGATGGGCTCAGCTTTCTTAGGCTGGGGCTGGACCTCTAGAGCACAAACAAGTTCCCTGAAAAATTGAAACTCGTTTATGATGAAGGTGGGCAGCTTGCCTCTGAAGAACTATGAAGAGTCTGACCATAGCCAGTGACTGCTGTTACCACTGCTTCTAGGAGAAACTGCACCTCCCAGAATGAAGAAGAATCACTGGGTAAAGCTGTCAGAGAGTAATTAGAAAGGAGAAATTTTATTCTCCCTTATCTTTACTTCAAAATTCCCACTGATTCCCCATTAGTAGACACTCACCAGAAGCCACTTAGCAAAGAAGGGAGGTCAAGTGCAGAGTACCAACCCCAGTATCCAAAGCAAAATATAGAAAGGTAGGTGTAAGCTGAGAACTGATGACTTTGGCTACTGAGCATCTATGCACATCCATGTAACCATTTAAAAATGTGATACAATAGCTCCTTAAGGCACTCACCTAACAAGGTGCAATAGTCCTTCAAAAAATAAAGATTCAAGATGGCAGCAGAGTAAGGAGCTCCAAGAGTCAGCTCTTCATACAGGGCAGTTAGTAATCACCCAAAGCTATCTAAAGCACCTGTTTGCGGGGAAGGGCCCAGGAGACCAGAAGAGCATCTTGCAACTTCTTGGAAGAATGGAAGGAGGGAACTGCCCATCTGCAGTGAGGATTCATGAATACAGTACTCCACACTGCCACAGGAATTAAATGAAAACACTTTGAGGCTTATTATTCTTTGGGGGCAGCCCCATTTATTGTTTTGCTCTAGTATAAATACAGTCCAGCCACTATGGGAAGCATGCTCAAGGACATGCTGTACGTGTAGGGGCTCAAAAAGTTCCTGGCTGCGCAGGAGATATTGGAGAAGTAGAAAGCTCTAACTAAGTAACAGTGTAGAGTAAGAAAGTTCTTATTGTTTTCAGCAGGAACTGATAACAGCAGCTATTTCCCATGCAGCAGTATATTGCTTGCACAGCAAAGCAGGTTTTAAAAGTTTCAAAGATATATTTACCAAAGTATTCCCACATTTCCCTCTTTTTTAAGAAAGAAGAAGAAAAGGAAGGGGGAAATGTATCCTGACACAGCCTTTATAAATATCTGTTTTTAATTTGATGATTGGTGGTAGTAAGACAAGTTGCTGACAGTTACCTGGGTTCCAAACTGGGCTGTGCATGGGAAACAAAGTAGCCATGGGGGCAGTTGACCTCCCTTGGGAGGGGTGAGGGTTAATGTTCTACCTCTGTAGGCCCTCAAATTCTCTCCTGATGGCTCCCCTGTGACTATGCCTGTCTTAGGTTGTTCCTTCCTTGAGGAATCTTACCCATCTCTGGCTAAACAGCCATCCTCCGGGGCCAAACAGTGTGATATGAGACTGCCAATGTTTCCATGCCTCCATGCCCAGCATGTGCCTAGGGATTCCGATGCTTGCTGGTGGGGCCCCTGCTCAGGTTACAAGTTTTTGAAAACTCAGGTTTACCAGCACCTAGAAGGCTTATACAGTTTAAGGAAACACAAGCAATCTCAAGTATTGGACATGTGCAGGATACCCCCAGAATATGGTAAAATTAGAAAAGACAAGTGAGAAGGAAAGAAAGGAGACTTAGAGTAAAGCTAGGAGATATAAGGCTTAAAAGTTTACTGTAGGAAAAATGATTTATTACAAGCATGAATCAAATAAATTTTTGTTGGCTAGCAGAGCTGAGCAGAGCATTTACTAAAATTGAACAACTAGTTTAATAATATTTATGAAAAACTAATTTAAAGGTGTTTTAATCAAAGAGATCCTAAGTCTTCATCCTTGTTGTGTTTTAGTTCTTGATCTTTGGATGTGGGAGAGAGAGATGAGGCAGCGACTAAGGTCATGAATTTTTGTTCAGTGTGATGAGCTTGAGAGAGGTCTTGATCAATTAATCTGAAGATTAATAATAAAACAAGAAGCATGATTATTCCAATAAGAGATTTTACCCAGATTCTTGTGTTTAGGCCATGAAACCAATTAGATGGACTTAACCATTTTAGATTGAGTGTTTGAAAAACATTTTGCAGGGCAAGAAGTTGTATTTGAGATAGTTGGTGTTCCAGACATTGCTGGAGAGCAAGCACCTCTCCCTGTAGATGAGAGGGAAAGGCCTGTTGTAAGTGGGTTTTCACTTGCTCCCAGGAAAGCTGGGAACTGTTGCAAGTTAAGGGGGTGACACAAAATTTTTATATGTTCCCAATCACAATGCAAATCTTGTCTGGTAAGTAGAGCTTGTTGTTTTTCACCTATCCAAAGAATAGATGCTTTTAATGCATCAAGTTTGGTACGAATATTATTATTGATATGAGTTTGTGTTAAAAGTTCATTGGTGACTTTGGTCATAATTTGAATAACAACATGAGCAGTTTGGACTGATTCTGTAAGGGTGACTGCCTCAGTGGTGGCAGTGGCCGCTATGAGAATAGCTGAAATAATGAAAGTAATAAGTGTACCAATGAATTTTTTAGGTTTAATTGTTTAAGATTTTCCCAAGTTACTCTCTGAGTTTGGATAATGTTATGGCATGCTTGTGTCTGGGAGTTCCTTTGTTCCTCCATCATTATCTTCTCCATCTGTGGTATTGGGTTGAATGGGTGATCCTTCCAGCTCATGGTATAGCTTCACATTCTTTGCTGGCAGCTACTGGGGGCCTGTTGGAGTGAGCACACAAACATACCCTTACCCCAACATTATAAGGTCAAAGGGTTCCTTCCAAGATCTATCTCTTAACATTACTTTGTACAGAATTTTTGCTCATGCTTTATGACTCTTCTGATGAGGGGAGAAATGTTTCTCAGCTGCTGAAAGGCTGTTTTTATTACATTTAAAAAATTTTAAGTATATAGTCCTAGGGCTATTGTATATCTAGGGGAGGTATCCATACTCCCCCTTTTTTGTTTATTGTTTCAGATGATATGACATGTTTTAAATATTTTTAAGTTTGAGTTAATTGGACTTTATTAGGGGTTATTTGGAGACTAGTTTGAGTAAGAGAATTTTGGAGATGTTTATAGAGTTGTGTTAAAAATGTTTTTAAGGGGACTTTAATGAGGATATTATCCATGTGGTGATAAATACATGCTTGTGGGAAGGTAGAATGAATAGGGCATAAAGCGTGAAAGATATAATATTGACGTAAGGTGGGGCTATTGAGCATTCCTTGTGGCAGGACTTTCCATTGATATCTAGTTAGTGAACTTTTGTTAATAATTAAAAGAATACAAAGTAAGTGAAGGATTGTTTATAAACAGGGGTTTAACTGCTATATCTTAAACTCTTAGGATATGTATACATACATTTACATGCTCACTAAACTGGTGGACATACTGATTTACTTGGCTCACTTTTGGCTAGAGTCCTGGATAGATACAAGAAAAATGTTAATATGCATATCTAGTTTAATAAGTTTATACTGACAATTAGAGTGAGAAACAAGAATAACATAATTAATTAAAAGATTAAATCAATATTGAACAAAGTTACAGAATGACAGATAAATAGAGCAGTTTTACATATAAACTTACCAATATTAGCAGTTGATATTAGCAGCTGATATTCTATTTTGTATAGCTTGAGGCATAGGCAATAACAAATTATTATTTCCTATTTGGACTGTGGGGCAGTACATTAACTTTTAATCTTAATACCTACATTGGTTCTGCTGTTAGCATTATAATTGGAACTGGGGCTGTAGTCTCACAGTATTGAATTTAAATTTAGTTTATTGTTGGCTTTTTTACAGGAAGGGGAATGTGGGTTGGCTTGACTTGTTTAAGGAGAGACTGAAGAAAGTTTTAGCAAGTTTCAAAACAAAGTGATAGTGACATAACTGGATATTAATTTTTGCCGTTATGTACTACTCCTGGCAGCTCTTAATGGCTACTCTTTTTTGCAGCTATAGAGCTGCTTTTTTAGCAGAGGTGAGAAAAATCATATGAATATGAGTTAAAGCATCTGTTTCTTGATTTTTAGGTGGAGAGGTGGTTATTGTGACATATAAACATTGTTAAATTTTTAGGAATTTTATATATTTTCAAGTATTCATATGAAGCTTTTATTTGTACAACTTTAACAGTTAAAGAATTTCCTTTTAATTTTATAACAATTTTAAACACGTTCTATTTAAACTATCACATATTAAATAAACAACTATTTTATTACTTTACTTTTTTCAAGGTGAAAGAACAAATCTTTTACACTAATTTGAAATAAAAAGCTACTTTTCAGGATTTGACTTTGAGAAAGCAGGTTTGAATATTATGTTCTTTTAAAAGTGATGACTAGTTTCTCCAAGTAAACTATAAGGTTGAAGTACAAGAAGCTATTTTGATGAAACAGACTTTCTTTTTTGTACACTGATTATTCAGGAGAAAAATTCTTTGTAAACTTTTACTAAAACAGACTAATAACTTAAGAAACTTTGAGAAAGAACAATATTTTAACTTTGTATCAGTATACTATTTGATGCTAAAGCTTTTTAAAAACTTTATAGATAGACTCATCGAATTATATTTAACCTTGACCACAAAAATTCCTTTTCTGCTCTCCTTTTGCACTTTCTGTATTCATTCAGGTTTGTCCCACATTTTATTCCTTTTTTAATAACCACTCATTTTATCTTAGGACAAAATTATTTTCTTTTTCTTTAATAATAAAAACAAATTCTATATACCTTATATACATAAGTTACCAAAATGATTTTGGAAACTGTCTCCAAGCAAACTTCTTACAACATACAGTTACCATCAACAATAAACAAACTTGTCAGAATAATGATTTAATTTGGTTATAACTATTTTTATTATTTTAAATTAATATCCATATTTATTTATTAATATAAGCATTTGTTTAATTTTTGGTCATTTGAATAGAGCTCTTTTAATAATTTTTATTTATCAATTTAACATTATCATCCAGAGATATTAAAATATACACTGACACTGAACAGACAAACACAAAAGGAGTTACAACACATCAATAGAAACATACATCTTTGATTTTACTTCTTTTGAGAATTTTTCTGGGAATTGTGTTGCCAAGTTTTCCTCCTCTTCCAGTGGTTTAATTTTATTAGCCCCCATCAGCCCATAGCCTTATTATCATGTAGGCAGTGGGAGGTTTGCAGAGTTGCTGCCGGAATGTTTTTCTTATCTTAATTTATAACTCCGGGCAGAATAGTGATGTCCCTGCAACTTATGCTAGATCTTCCCAATATTAATCTCATTAAATCTTCTGGAATAGTCCTTTTCACTCCTGAATTGGCTAGATAGACTTTATTTTGTTTCTTAAGTATTAATTCTTTGGTAGTGACAAGGTCCAGGCTGGCACTTCCCCAGGTGGCAGCACAAAAGTTTGCTGCAGATTGGAAAGCTTTGGGGGTGGAGCTGAGTGACTCTATTTTGATTGGGTATGATTGAACAAAGCCCTCCAAAAGGATTTTAGGTCACCAGGGGGAGTGCCCCATTGCCCGTTTCCAGACAATGGATTTCCTTTCTTGTCAAACTTAGATCTACATTTATTTGCCCAATGCTTTCCCTTACGGCACCGTGGGCAGTCTTCAGTGGACAGGGTGTTTTGTACAGCTCGGCTTTTTTGTGAGCCTCCTGCATTATGAGGGCAATCTTAAGCATAATGACCTGGTTCTCCACATACAAAATATTTTGCAAAGGCAGCAAGAGCCATGGCTAAAGTTTGAGCTTTAAAGGTTTCAGTGCCTATATTTTGACAAGCTTTAACATAAACTCCCACTGGGGTATTTTCTTTTCTCAAAGGCACAATGACCCTCTGACAATCTCCATTGGCATTTTCATAAGCTAATTGTAAAACTAATGCTTCAGTGGCATCAGAATTATCAACTTGTTGTGATATGGCTGCCTGCAATTTATTAATGAAATCAACACATGGCTCTGTAGCCCCTTGCCGAATAGTTGCAAAAGATTTTTGGGTGTGAGAGATATCTGGCATTTTTGACCATGCATATTGCACAGCTGAAAATTTTTGTTCCAAAGCTAGCTGATTATTCATATTAATTTGTTGTTGTAAATTAAGATATGGACCTGACCCTGTTAACATATCATATCCTATTTGCACCCCATTTTGGAGACTGTTCATAGCCAGGACAGTGCAACACTCATTGTACTCCATGATCCATACACTGAATTGCGCAGGGGTGACAATGGTACGGACTAGCTGTTTCCAATCCCATGGCATCATCATGTAACTAAGTCTTACATTTCCCAGTAATCCAGTGGTAAAAGGGCTATGTAGTCCATTTTCCTTAATGCTACAATGTAATTCCCTATAGACTTCATGTGGTAAAGGGTTGTAGCGCCTTTGACTTTGTACTACTACTAAAGGAAAAGCTGCCATTTCATCACCATGTTTTAAAGCCTCTTTCATGCGTAACTGCATGCTTGACTCTAGAAATTGTGGTGAAGGAGGAGGAGGCAGCTCCTCTGAGATATCTAGGCATCCCCCAGCCATCAGAATAGGTGGTAATGGTGGTGGTGGTATGCTAGTCACTCCTGGTAAAGGAGGGGGTGGGGGCATAATAGCACTGCTGATAATGGGAGGAACTATAGCAATAACTGCAGCAGAGAGAGAATCCAGTTTTTCTTAGCGTCTTCTAGTTCCTTTGACAGCTTGGCAACCTCTTCTGTGAGCTGAGACACCTCTACTTCCAGGTCCTGTTTTGCTGTGGCAATTTGCCATTGCCTCTGCTCTTTCTCTTTCTTTTCTCTACCCTGGCTATTGTTATTTATTACTGGTGGAGTGACATTGGGAGGTACTTCTAAGGAAGGAGGGAGTAAACTCCACTCTTGGTGCCAATAGGATCTGGTGGTGCGGATGGAGCAGCCACATGTTTTAAGGCCTTTTTCACTTTACATTTAGCAGCTTTAAGCAATTGCTGTAACACTTTTGATGAATCTTCGGTTTAGGGGTTAATGTATTCCCCATGTTACTCTAAAAGACAAAGTTTTTTGCAATGAACTAATAACATGTGGTATTATAATACCATACAGTAGTGGTATTATTTACCTTGGTGGCCGACTGACCTCTGGGGCGTCGATGTCCTGTAAGAGGATGATTGGGTCTGGACCACACTTCTTCACCAAGGTATTCCTTGTGGAGTCCCAAAAACTATATGCAGGAATTCATCCTGCAAAGTCTCGGGGGATCTGTCCAGCAGAGCCTGCGATGGCGTTGTGTCACATCGGGGTCACCAATTGCCACAGGAATTAAATGAAAACACTTTGAGGCTTAGTATTCTTTGGGGGCAGCCCCAATTATTGTTCTGCTCTAGTATAAATACAGCCCAGCCACTATGGGAGGCGTGCTCAAGGACATGCTATATGTGTAGAGGATCAGAAAGTTCTGGGCTGTGCAGGAGATATTGGAGAAGTAGAAAGCTCTAACTAAGTAACAGTGTAGAGTAAGAAAGTTCTTATTGTTTACAGCAGGAAACAATAACAGCAGCTATTTCCCATGCAGCAGTATTTTGCTTGTGCAGCAAAGCAGGTTTTAACTGTTTAAAAGATATATTAACCAAAGCATTCCCACACCATACCACAGAGGCAGGTGCCCATCCACTATTGGCAGTGCAAGCTACCTCAGAAGTTATTCCGTGGCTGGAGTTGGAAGCTCTGGAGGAAGAGATGGTCGGGCACTGATTCAGCTACTGATAATAAATTTGGCTGTCTAAAGTATAATCCTAAGAACAGCTCAAGTTTGAACCTGTCCAAGTTCGAAAGAAGCTGGGAGCTGCCATTTTAACTGCTCCTGGCATGAGGGGAAGCAGGGCTGATAGAAAATCACAGTGACTTAGGGACCAGCTTCTTTTCACCCAATCAGACTTCAGCTCTAGTATAAGCTCTAGCCCCACCTCTGGCAGGGAGAAAGGTGGGGTGATCTGCACCAGCCTCTCCAGGCAACTGCAAGCACTTTTAGCCTGCAAAGATTGGATACTCTGACAGCTGTAGCTCCATCCCTGCTCCCCAATAAGAGAGGAAGGAAGCTGTGTTCCCACAGCCTTTCTGGCCCACTGCAGGTGCTTTAAGCCTTCACAGACTGGTTTGCTGAGTGCCTGGGACTCCACTCCTACCCCGCTCATAGGATAGGAGGGGGTGAGTGTTTCCTCAGCCTCTCTGGGAAACTGCAGGTGCTTTTGGCCTGCATGAAATGGACTGCTGGGTGCCTGTGGCTCCACCTTCACCTCTGATAGTACAAGAGAAGGGTGGTGACTCCCCAACCTCTCTGGGCAACCGCAGATGTTTTTGGGCCACACAGACTGAACAGTCAGAAAAAGTGGCTCCACCTCCACCCCCCAATAGGATAAGAGGGGCTGATGATTCCTTAGCCTCTCTGGGCAACTGTAGGCACTCTTGTCCTGCACAAATTGGTCTGTTGGGTGCCTGTGGCTTCTTGCCCCTTCTGCCAGTAGAAAGGAGGAGAGCTGTGCTTCCTCTGCCCCTCTGGGCAACTGCAGGTGCTTTTGGCCAACATGAACTGGTCTGTTGAGCACCTGTGGTTCCAGCCCCACGCCTCAAAAGGCAGAAGGGATAGTATTCTCTTAGCCTCTCAAGGCAACTGCAGGTGCTTTTGGCCCACACATATTTGATTGTTGGACACTCCAGAGAGTGGCAAGAGAGGAGGGGGGCTTGTGTTAAGTCACTCTGGAAAACTGCCGTCAGTTTTTACCTTCATGTCTTAGTTTGCTGCCCACAACTGAAGCTTCATCCCTGCCCCAAGCAGGGGAAGAAGGGGTGTGAAGCTTCATCAGTCTTTCCAAGCAACTACAGATTGTCTTGGCCTGCATGGCTTGGATTACTACACATGGCTATGGCTCCGTCCCTACCCCAGACAGAAGAGAAAGTTGGGAGAACCTTCATCAGTTCCTGGGGCAACACAGGCAGCATCAGCCTCCACAGCTTATAGTACCAACTACATATTCAGCTACTACTACACAACCATCAAGGGAGAAAGGGCAAGAAAGCCCAAAATTAAGGTAAACCAGAATAAATATATTTAGTAAGCCAGATCCAAAACACCAACAAAAAATTACAATCCATACCAAGAAACAGGAATATATGACCCAGTTAAAGGAACAAGATAAGCCTCCAGATGACATAAATGAGTAGAGAAGACTAATCATAGATGTTCAAATAAATCTCCTTAATAAATTCAATGAAATAGCCAAAGAAATTAAGGATTTTAAGAAGAGAGAGAGTCAGCACAAAGAAGAATTTAGAGCATACATAGAAAAATAGCAGATCTTATGGGAATGAAAGGCACAGTAAATGAAATTAAAAATACATTGGAGGCATTAAACAGCAGATTTGAAGAGGCAGAAGAAAGGATCAGTGAGCTTGAAGACAGCATCTTTGAAAGCAAACATACAAAACAACAGATAAAAAAGGAATGGGAAAAAATTGAACAGGATTTCAGGGAATTAAATGACAGCAAGAGACATGCAATTATATGTGTCATGGGTTTCCTAGAAGGAGAAGAGAAGGGGAAAGTGGCAGAAGGAATATTTGAAGAAATAATGGTTGAAAACTCCCTAGCCCTATTGAAGGACACAGATATCCATGTCCATGAAGCACAACGTACTCCCATCCAAAAAATCTGAATAGACCTACTCCAAGACACTTACTAATCAGAATATCAAATGCCAAAGACAAAGAGAGAATTCTGAGGGCAGCAAGAGAAAAGTGATGCATCACATGCAAGGGATAACCAATAAGATTAAGTGCTGATTTCTCACCAGAAACCATGGAGAAAGAAAGCAGTGGTATCATATATTTAAGATAGGGTAAGAGAAAAGCTGTTGGCCAAAAATCTTATATCCCACAAGACTGCCTTTCGAAAAAGAGAACGAATTTAGAGTATTCACAGATAAATAGAAACTGAGAGAATTTGTACACAAGAGACAATCTTTGCAGGAAATACTAAAGGGAGTGCTAGAGTCTGAAAAGAAAAGACAGGAGAGAGAGGCTTGGAAGAGAGTCCAGAAATGAGAATTATATCAGTAAAATAAAAAGAATGGTGAAAATAAAATATGACAGATAAAGTCTACAGGTCAAAATGGGTGAAGTAAGAACTACCTTTAGAGTAAGAACATTGAATGTTAATGGATTAAACTCCCCAGTCAAAAGGCACAGACCAGCAGAATGGACATAAAAAGCACTTTCTCTGATTATAATGGAATAAAGCTGGAAATCAACAACAGGCAGAAAAAGGGAAAATTCATAAATGTATGGAGATTAAACAACATACTCTTAAATAATCAGTGGGTCAAAAAGGAAATCAATAAATATCTTGAGTGAATGAAAATGAGAACACAGCATATCAAAACCTATGGGAAGCAGCAAAGTCAGTGCTGAGAGAGAAATTTATAGCCCTCTTCTTCTTAAAAAAGAAGACAGAGCTAAAATTAATGACGTAACTACACAACTGGAGCAACTAGAAAAAGAACAGTAACTATACCCAAAGCAAGCAGAAGCAATGAAATAACAAATATCAGATCATAAATAAATGAAATTAAGAACAACAACAACAACAACAACAAACAATAGAGAGAATTAACAAAACCAAAAGTTGGTTCTTTGAGAACATTAACAAAATCAAAAAGCCCTATGCTAGACTGACAAAGAAAAAAAGATAGAAGATGCAAATAAATAAAATTAAAAATGAGAATGGAGACATTACTACTGACCCCACAGAAATAAAAGAAATCATAAGATACTATGAACAACTGTATGCCACCAAGATAGATGATATAGATGAAATGGAAAAATCCCGAGGAATGTATAAAGTACCTCCACTGACCCTAGAAGAAATAGAAGACCTGAACAAACCAACCACAAGTAAAGAGATTGAAACAGTCATCAAACAACTCCCCAAGATGAAAAGCCCAGGACCAGATGGTTTCACTGCTGAGTTCTACCCAGCATCCAAAGAAGATTTAATACCAATCTTACTCAAACTCTTCCAAAATATTGAACAAGAAGGAACGTTACCAAACATATTCTATGAAGCCAATACCACCTTAATACCAAAGTCAGATAAAGGTATTATAAAAAAGAAAATTACAGACCCATTTCCCTAATGAATATGGATGCAAAAATCCTCAACAAAATACTTGCTAGTCACATCCAACAACACATTAAAATTATTACTCATCATGATAAAGTGGGTTTTATACCAGGCATGCAAAGGTGGTTCAACACAAGAAAATAAATTAGCATAATACACCACATTAATAAATCAAAGAAGGAAAATCACATGATATTCGTGTTTGATGTAGAAAAGGCATTTGACAAAATACAGCGCCTTTCTTCATAAAAATACTCTGAACAATAGGAATTTATCTCAACATGATAAAGGCCATATATGAAAAACCCACAGCTATTTTGAATGGTAAGTGACCCCAAGTAGCCAGAAACATCTTAAAAAGTGAAAACAAAGTTAGAGGACTCTCACTTCTGGACTTTAAATCATATTATGTAGCTACAGTGGTAAAACCATCATGGCACTGGCATAAAGATAGACACATAGACCAATGAAACTGAATTGATGGTTCAGAAACAGACCCTCACATCTATGGTCAAGTGATTTTTAACAAGGTTGTCAAGATCTCCAAGCTTGGCCTGAAAATCCTGTTCAACAAATGGTGCTGCGAGAACTAGATATCCATAGACAAAAGAAAGGAAGAAGAACTCTATCTCACACCTTATACAAAAATTAACTCAAAATGGTTTAAAGACCTAACTATAAAATCTACAACCATAAAGCTCCTAGAAGAAAATGTAAGGAAACATCTTCAAGATCTGGTGAAAACATTTCACTGATAGCACAAGCAACAAAAGAAAACATGGATAAATGGTACCTCCTCAAACATCAACATTTTTGTGATTCAAAGAACTTTGCCAAGAAGGTGAAAAGGCAACCCACTCAATGGGAGAAAGTATTTGGAAACCAAATATCTGATAAGGGTTTGAGTTCCATTCCATATAAAGAGATAATACAACTCAACAATGAAAGAATAAGCAATCCAATTAAAAAATGGGCAAAAGACTTACATAGATGTTTCTCCAAAGAGGAAATACAAACGGCCAAAAAGCACTTGAAAAAATGTTCAATATCACTAGTTATTAGGGAAATACAAATCAAAACGATGAGATATCATCTAACACTGCATAAAAAGGCCATTATTTTTTACAAAACAATATTTTCTGGAGAAGATGTGGAGAAATAGGAACATTCCTTCACTGTTGGTGGGGATGTAAAACAGTGCAGCCTCTGTGGAAGACAGTTTGGTGGGAACACAAGGGAGATTTGAGACACTGGGGAGATGGAAATGTGAAAATGGAGGAAGAGGTTGGAGTGATGTGGCCACAGGCCAAGGAAGCCAGAGATTATTGGCAACCACCAGAAGCTGGCCAAGGAAAGATCCTTTCCTGAGCCTTCGGAGGGAGCTGGTGCCAAGGACACGTTGATTGCCGACTTCTGGCCTACAGACCTGTGAGAGGATAAATCTCTGCTGTTTTCAGCTTCTCGGTTTGTGGTGATAGTTTCAGGAACCCCAGAAACTAATGCACATGCCATTAAAAAATTAAGCTCTAGAAACTGTAAATAGTGTCCCTTCCACCCTAGCCTTAGAAAAAAAGCTGGAAAACTTACAAAATCACAATTTTGTTAAACCTGTCTGAAGTTCAGAGGTTCAGGACCACAAATTAACCTGAAATGCAAAGGAGAATAACCCACTCCCACCCCAAAGAACCATGGGGAAGAAGCCCAGCAAGTGAGAGAGGACAAGCTGTCAGAAGGAAAGAGATAACAAGGATAGCTCTACATCTGTTACAGAATGGAATTTGTAGTTAAAAATCTTCCAACGAAGAAAATCCCAGATTCAAAAGACTTTTCTGGTAAAACCTACCAAATATATATAGGAAAAATAAAGTAAATTCTTCTCAGATTCTTCATGAAAATAGAATAATAAGAAATATTTTCCAACTAATTTTATGGGGCTAGAATTACTTTGAAACAAAACCCAGACAAAGACATTACAGTAAAAGAAAATTAAGGACTAATGAACATAGATGTGAAAATTCTGATCAAAATATTAGTGAATTGAAACCAAAAAATTATTTAAAAAAAGGATAATATATCATGACAAAGTGAACTTTGTTCTAGGAATACAAGGTTAGTTAAACATTTCAAAATCATTCATTGAAATTCACCATATGAACAGAATAAAAAAGAAAAGCATGCAATTGTCTCAGATGCAGAAAAGTGCCTGACAGAATTCAACATCTGTTAATGATAAAAACTCAGCAAACTAGGAATAGAAGGGAACTTTTTCAACCTGATTGTATTAGTCAGGGTTCTCTCGGGAAACAGAATCAACAGGAGATACATGTCAATAATATAAGATTTTAAAAGAGTCTCTCATGCAACTGTGGGGATGCACAAGTCCAGGTTCCACAGGCAGGCTACAAACCAGGGGCTCCGATGAAAGTCCTATGAAAGGACCTTGATGAGTTTTCTGGGAGAAGTTAGCTGTCCAACGACGACCTGGGAAATTCTCTCTGAATGTTGAGATCACTTCCCCTTTTAAGGCATTCAACTGATTGGATAAAAACATCACCCATTGATGATGCAATCTCCCTGATTGATGCAGATATAATCAGCCATCCACGCAGTAAACTCACTGGTGATGGAAGTCTATAAATGCTCTTGTATTACAATTAGCCCAGTGCTTGCTGGACCAAACACCTGGACACAATTACCTGGCCAAGTTGACACATTAGCCTGTCCATCACAATCCACCCCTTGTCAACTAGGCAGTCATACACATTACCCTAAACCATACTTAGTCTCTAAGTAAAAA
>JAQZBX010068479.1:0-15737 GCA_029593785.1 Cabassous unicinctus | reverse complement strand
GAGGTCCGGGGTTCGGCTCCCAGTGCCTCCTAAATAAAATAAAATAAAATAAACCTTTAAAAAAAAAGTCTGCCTTCACTGTATCCAATAAGTTTTGATAAGCTGTGTTCTCATTTTCACTTGTCTCAATATATTTACTGATTTCACTTGCAATTTCTTCTTTGACCCACTGAATATTTTGGAGTGTGTTGCTCAGTCTCCACACATTTGCAAATTTACCTTTTTCCTGTCTGTTATTGATTTCCAGTTTCATTCCATCATGATCTGAGAAGCTGCTTTGTATAATTTCAATCTTTTTATATTTATTGAGAGCTGCATTGTGCCCTAACATGTGGTCTATCCTGGAGAAAGATCCATGGGCCCTTGAGAAGAATGTATAACCCGCTGAGTTTGGATGCAGTGTTCTGTATATGTCTGTTAGGCCTAACTTGTTTATCATATTGTTCAAGTTCTCTGTTTCCTTGTTGATCTTCTGCCTAGTTGTTCTGTCTAATGATGTGAGAGGGGTGTTGAAGTCTCCAATGTTATTGTAGAAATGTCTATTTATCCCTTCAGTTTTGCCAGAGTTCGTCTCATGTATTTTGGGGCACCGTGGTTAGGTGCAAAGATATTTATGACTGTATCTTCCTGGTGGATCGTCCCTTTTATTAATATATAATGACCTTCTGTATCTCTTATCACTTTTTTGCATTTAAAGTCTGCTTTGTCTGATATTAGTATAGCTACCCCTGCTCTTTCTTGGTTACTATTTGCGTGGAGTGTCTTTTTCCAACTTTTCACTTCCAGGTGGTTTTCTTCCCTGTGTCCAAGGTGAGTCTCTTGTAAGCAGCATATGGATGGCTCATGTTTTTTTATCCATTTAGTAGCCTGTATCTTTTCTTTTTTTTCTTTCATTCTTTTTTTTTTTAAGGTCCCTGAATCTGGGACCTCCCATGTGGGAGAGAGATGCTCAATCGCTTGAGCCACCTCAGCTCCCTGCTTTTTTGTATCTCTCATTGTCTCCTTGTTGTGTCTTCTTGTTTCACTATCTTCTTGCATCAGCTCACCGCGTCTGCCCATCGCGCCAACCTAGAAAGCTTTCCAAGACAACTACTACAAGTTTAAACAAAACAAACTTTTCACGTGTTGACTTGGTAGCAAAATGGATCGGTTTCTGTAAACTGTACCCATAAAGAGAACCAGCAGGGAGCAAGGCAACAACCAAAAGGGCTCAAGGTGTCTAAGATTCTAGAGGATTTCCGAGAAGGCAGTTGCTCTGGACGTCAGTCACCACCAAGTCAAGGTTTACAGCCTGGACAGGGATACAGAGAGAGGGCCACTATCGCCGGCCGTTCAAGGAGAGGAACCAGTGCTTAGCTCCTGCTTTAGGCCAAAGATGGAAGCTTTTTAGGACTTTGCCCAATAGGTGAGAGTCAGGGGATACCATGGGTGATGGGAAGTTGTACCCGAACCAGTGGCTGAGCTTCTTGGGGAAAACAGGGTAAAGACAGCCCTTTCTGGAAATGGGTTGTAGCACCAGCTCCTTCCAGCCAGGGTACAGACTCTCTAGCTGACCTTGGAGAGCTGAGTGCCGTGACACCCACCCTGCAGGCCCAGCTTCACAGGAGGGCGGTAGCATCCTGGGGAATCAGTTAGGGACTGAGGCCCACATACCATCCTATGGAAGTGGGTGTTTGGAGTGCATCTGTGCATACATGCACGTACACATGAAAGAAATGGGGTTCTCCATTCACTCCCCTTTTCCCTCAAGTTCCTGCTTGTAGTGGAGACAGGCCCTTTTAGCAGACCACGTAGGAGCTGAGTGGCTCAGAGGCAATCAGCACCAACGAGAGGCTGGCTTGTTTGTAATGCTTGATGCTGCAGCAAGGAGGACCCAGGGCAACGGGGCCTTGTCAGGCTTGGCCACAAAATGCAAACACGACTTGCCATCCTGGTCCACAAGGAGTGGGGGTGAGATGAAACCAGGAATCAGGAGGGACAGGAAAGGAAAAGGAAGGCAGGCAAGTGGGAAGAGAGGGCTCCTGGGTTCTTGTATAAGGTGGACACTGGGTGGGCCACAAGGTAACTAGCTGGGAACAAGGGAGTTTCCCATACGAGCCTGCCTCTGAGTGTGCTCACGCTGGACCACAGGCAGGCTGAGCTCCTGCTGGCGGTGGAGGCGGCCCACCAAACCTCAGGGCCCGATGAAGCTTCCTGGACACACACACACACTAACCACAAAGGCACACAGACACACACTCGGCATACACACTCACCACACACACGCACCCACACACCACTCCCCCAACATACACACGCACCACACACAGACATGTGCCCCCAATTATTTTCTGGGTGGCTCTGACACGTCTATACTTCAACTCAACCTCAATTTCTTCAGAGCCCCTGGGACACTGAGAAGAAAGTAGGCCGCCATTTTGTGTTTTGTAAATCATTTGGTCCTCTTCGTCTCATTTGTCTCTTATTGTAACAGGTCAGGGAGCGGTGTCCTACTGAAAAGAAAATAACTGATGCTCCAAGGAGGAAGCAGAGATGAATGTCACTGGCGCTGGCTGCCTTTGGAGGCCAATCTGAAAGTGAGAGAGAAAAGAGCTTCGTGCTTTTCCCTTCAGCCCAGGCAGCCTACAGTGTGCCCTGCTTTTACGCACTGGGGTACCCCCTTTCGTCGGAGCTGGGAGGCCTGTCATCAGGGGCTCAACAGCTGGGGTCCTCCTGACACAGGTTAAGCCCAGCTCCTGATGCAGCTCGGGGGACACGCCTTTGCCGTCTTCACCCCTGGACTGCCAGCCCTGGTCAGGCCCCTGGGGTTTGTTCACGGGGTGCCGCTTCTCCTGCCAGCGGGATGAACAGCCCTCATTTTTCTCCCCACATTTGAAATAGTGGCCATTCTGCAATGGCAACACGTGCATCAACTCCTTCCTCTAAACAAGCAAAGATGCGTTAACACAGGCCCCCTTGGCAGGGGGCAGGCGCGTGGATGTGCTCATGGGATTTTCCCACCAATGGATCCCGAGGCTCTTTCTGCTTTCCGGGTCAGAGACCCCTGTCTCTAGCAGATGTCAGCCGGAAACACCTCTACATGCGTGTTTATGGCTGCGGACGCCTGTTCCTGAGTCCCTCAATGTTGACACTGCCCTCTCCAAGTTTCACAGACTCTTACCTAGGAAGAAGGGCCTGTTGTCTGAGCACAGCCATGAAGAAGGAAAGATCCTTTAAGCTCTGAAAACTCTTTCAATTCGAAACAGCCCAGAGAGCAGACATCATTTCTCATTGCAGCCAGAGCTAATCGATGCAGTATGCAAGGCCCTGTGAGCAATGCTGGGTGACTGAGGAGGTTCTGAAGGTCAGGGTAGACCCCATTCAAAGGTAAAGTGAAGGAACAGAAAAGAAATAAATAAAAGATGTGAGACCAATGGGCTTCACTCTAAGACTATCTACCAGTAGCATCTTTCATACAGTGGTAAAGAAGTAGAGAAATGACTCTTTCTGAAAAGGAGAAGCGCCCCAGAATTCAGAGAAAGAACATATTTTAAATAGGCCTAGACTATTTTCTTCTCCTAAAAATGTCTTTTACTGTGCTATGTTTTCATATAAGACACAGTATTGACAAGTTCCTCTTTTCTGTTGGATCTATCCCCCACCCAGCCACCAAAACTCTCACTTATGTCTTGAGAATCACAGCCCGTAAGATGCTGCAGTGGAGGGTGGGCTCTTTGTCTTGAGCCAGGCGTTCGTCCTGGATCCCAAGTCTCCTTTCCTCCCTCGGTGACCGGGCGGATTGATAGAGAAGGGAAATAACAGGTGAAGGAAGAGCAACTGCGTGCATCTCCAGAAGTGCCTGGAAGACGCTCTAAAGGTGAAGTGGGAGGAGTTTCACCGAGCTCCCCTCCTAAGCATTTCAAGCCCGGCCACGCACATTCTTCTGTTTTATATTTATTGGCTTCTGCACAAGCTTTTTCATGAAGACAGGGTTCTGAGCCTCCCTCCCACACCTCCCTAAATCCCTTGAGATTTTCTTTCAGCTTCTCCTCTGCTGGCTGTGTGGAGAGGGACAAAGGTCCCCATTTGGGATCCCCCCAAAGGCAGGCCCGGCCATGAAGACTTCAGCATAGGAAGGTTATGTGGGGGGCGATCCTGGGCTGGCGCGGGGTGAGAGGGAAGATGAGACAGAAGTGATGACCCCGATAAAGGAGCGTGAGTGTGTTGGCTTGAGGGCAACTGTCCCTCCCTCCCATGGGAAGGCAAGCTGGGGTACTTCTCCACCACCTCTCCTCTCATCTCTTGAGGGGTGTTGGATTCTCAGCATTCCAGGCACCCCCCCGACCCCCTGCCCCGAGTTTGGGCCAAGCAAATTCCCACAGCACCAAGCAACCTCATAGGCAGGGAAGCGGCGAGATGCAGGTGGGAAGCTGTCACCTGGCAGGGACCTGGCCACTGAAACTCCAGAAACACTGGGGTCAGAGGCGAGGGGAGAGCCGCAGAGTGGGGCCTCAAGAGCGGCTGCCAGAGCTGACTTTCCCAAGTTAAGGCAGGGGCTCGCGCCCAGCGTCTGTACAGGGCTCTGCTGAGCACATGAACAGCCATTGGCGGTAGGAAAGGATCAGGGAAATAAGAATTTCCCAATTGGAGGAGAAGAAAGGCAGGGCTGCTCTTATTCACGCTTCCCTTTGCATTTTAACCCGAATCACCAGTGCTGGGTGGTTTGCAGGGAAGATAGCATCCTCCTCTAGCCCATTCCTCGCCAGACCCTCCCACTACGGGGAACAGAGAAATGAGAGTAATGGGAGCAATCCTTTGAAAATTATCAAGGCTTTTTTCTTTAGTCTTTCCCCGTGCATAACAGCCTTCTGCCTCCCATGCTAAGGAGATGGGCAGGCAGGGTTGGAATTAACATGAAAACAGAGAGAATCTGAAGAAGAAAGTAATTTCCGCTATGAAATTCAAAATAGGGTTTCTCAGGGCTAGAGTTGGCTCAGGCTCCCAAGTGAGGCAGGACTGAGAGAAAGAATTAGCATGCCAAAGCAAGGCTCTGCCTGTTGGCCTTCGGCTTTATTGTGAGGAAAACCGCTTCCCTTCCAGCCTGCTGGACCTGGGGGGGGGGGTAAGGGGGGGTATGTGTAGATGTGGCTCCCCATCCTCTTGCCCAGATTTTGAGAGGGGGAGATGTGTTAGCAAAGTTTAGGGACCTACCTAGACCAGAGGGGGCCTGGCCCTGGTTCCTGTTGGGGACTCTGGGTGGCCCAGTGTGTTTCAGGAGGTGGATGGGTGTAGACCGAGAGAGAGTGCGGGCCTGGAATGCCTGAGGACGCAGAGCTGAGGGCCAGCAGGCCAATGGAGGGGTCCACCCTAATGGGGGCACCCCAACATCTGGGGTGGTCTCTCTAGGCCAGAAACCCAGCTGGGGTCAGAGAGCCGGAGAGGCCCATAGCGCTTCAAGAGCCATGGAAGGGCCAGAAAGGCAAAGAACAGACCATAAGCCTGTTGGGTGCAGAAACCCATGATGCTGAGGAAACTTCTCTCCACCCCCAGGGGCTCCCTGAGCCTCGCACCCCCAGAGGTCCTCTAGAAAGAGGCCAGTGCTGGCCAGGCCACCAGAAAAGACACGGAAAATTAACCCCAAAAGGCTGAGTGTCTTCTAAAGCGATTCTTTAAAAGCGTGAGTCAAACTAAGTTTAAAACCAGATGAGATATTTAGTTCAGTTTAGTTTAATTGTTTCTCCAGCTAAATCAAAATTAAAATCTGCAGAGGAAAACCAAATCAGTTAGAGAAACAATTTCTGTGCATACCCTAATCATAGTAGGAATTAACTTTTCAGAACAGGACAGAAGCAGTGTCCTATGTAGAGAGAGAATGAACTGGAAGGGCAGTCATCTATAACTATCTTGCAACCTAATTAGTATAAAAAAGAAATGCTTCCTATCGAACATTCAGAGTTAAGCTATTGTTTTGGGAAATGACAAAATATTTAGCAAACTAAGAGCTAACAATTTTATGCAAAACGTCATAAAATTGGGGAACTTTGGGGCCTCCATTTTCAACTGGTCCATGAGTTGGAACAGCACCCTCAGAGGGTTTTTGAGGAAAAGCCTAAATCCCAGGCTTGCTGGTGGGTTCTCAGCTCTAAGTTAAGATTGACTGGCCTCTGTGTAGACTCCTCTGCTTCGCAGGCACTTAAAGCTTATGGCCCTGCAATTAATTCATGTCATGGCCTCGTTGCATTCTGGGACAACCTTGAATATATCACCAACCCAAAACTAGACAAACTTTGGGGGGAAAAATAGGCTTGATGCAGAAGGACATGCAGTCTGGAAGGAGCTGCAACCCTCGGCTTCTCTAATCATAACCTCGGAGGAAGCTGGACTGTCAGGGAGCTGGGTAACCGACTCAGTGGAAGCCTGATTACATGCCACAAATGACGATTTGATTTGGAAATACTGTATCTGAACCAATTTTGAATGGAACTAATAAAATAAATTAAACTAATTAAACAGTACCTGTCATCTACTGAGGCCACCCCTAGTTCCTGATAAGGAAACATGCTGACCACAATGTTATATATACCATGAAGTTGCTCATTTTTTTTCTCATTTTGCCACGTAGCATCCACTTTTTGAGGCCCCATGGGAGAAATCTGCATTGAAATATTCCCTCTCTCCCCTTGCACCTGGTTCATTTTACTTTTCAAGGATCCCAGAATTGTGTAAATAATTCGCCTAGGCTATTTAAAGCACAAAAGCCACCTCCAATAACAGTTCAGAATTTTACAGCATGTATTTTGTGAACTAACTTCACTTCTGCCTTTCTTCTTTTTTTCTAATCTTACTTCCAGGACTGTTTCTTTTTTATTTTAATTTCATTTTATGGGATTATATATAATTTACGTAGCACTTTAAATCTCCTTTTTCAATTGAAGTAGACATGCATTCTAAATAAATCATTCCAGTTAAAATCAGTTTCAGAATGGTAGAAATCATCACTATTATTTGAAACCCTTGTGAGGTTTTAGAACATGAGACCAAAATAAAATGTGTGCCTTTGGGAAAGAAGTGGCACCATCATGGACTGGTAATATACGAGTACAGCTAGAAACGGAGGGATCAACTGAAAAATTCTGCAATTTAGGAAAGCTCAGTAATGTGAATTGAATAGAAAATAAACATAAGAATCAATGGATTTCTTATATAACAGCACTCATCAATTTGAAAAGAGAAGAAAAGTGTCCTATTCACAATAGCAGTACAAATATAAAATGTTTAAAATAGGCTTGAAAAGATGTGGGCAGGGGGGTGGATGTGGCTCAAATGGTTGGGCGTCCGTCTGCCATATGGAGGGACCTGGGTTCGATCCCTGGGACCTCCCGGTAAAATAAAAAATATATATATAGAAGGCACATGGGCTGCCAGGCTCTGTGTGCCGGTGAGCCACCAGGCCCCAGGAGCCATGCAGCAAGATGATGACGTAACAGGAGAGAGACGCAGGGGAAGAGTCAAGACAAGATGCTCCGAAAGCTCCAAAAACCAGGAATTGAGGTGGCACAGGTGGCAGAACACCTCTCTCCTACATCGGAGGTCTCCAGGATCGAATCCTGGTGAAGACTGGAGGAGGAGGATGAGAAGAGATGGCAGGAAACAGACACAGAGAATTGCCCAGTGAATGGACACAAAAACAGCAAATGGGGAAGGGGGGGTTTAAAATGAATAAAGTAAATAAATAAATCTTAAAAAAAAAAAAAAAGATGTGGGCAGATCTGTAAGAAGAGATCTATAATACTCAGTAAGGAATAGATGCGAACAAAAGAAAAGCCTTTTTCTATTGTAAAGAGGTCATCCGTCTCTTATTAATTTATAGGTATAAGGCAAACCTACTCAAAATCCCAATGATATTTTTCCAAGCTTGACAAAATTAAGTCAGTTTGCAGGATAAACTGGCGAAGATTGCTTTTTAAGAGAAGACGAATGAAGGGGGCGCTCGCTTTATTATACGTTTATAGACATTTATCAATGTCTTCCAGGCAAAGACCACCAGGAATGCGCCTACAGTTGAACAAAATGTGACTATTACATCTTACAGGGAGGGCAAACACACACCCTGGGAAATGAGGGATGCTTCAGAACGCGCGTATTAGAAAGAGCTGACTATGGGCTTTCGCTTTGGGTGAGGGGTTCAGGGGAGGGTCCAAGGAAGAGTGGGCTTGCTATGAATTGGTGCTGTCAGAAAGCAAAACGGGATAATTCTATGATGGGCTATTACAATAAATCTTGTCTAGCCAGAAGGCAGACGAGGGCAAGGCTAAACCTGTAGTTGGTAAAGGCGCAGCCGTCACTCATATTTGCCAGGGTTGGGTAATGCTTGGTCATTCTTGTGGTTTGGACAATGCTCTTTTTCCTGTCTATGTTCAGATGCAATTACAGAATAGTCTTGTTTTCATCTCTATCCATCACAGTCACAGAGTGGCCTTGTCTAACGCTGCCCTTCTGTGAAATTGTTCAGCTTCAGCCGGAGAGCACCGAGCTCTGGCTGTGCGTCCAGGCCAGCTCCCAAGGCCAGGCCAGCTCTCAGGTCAGAGGCTGCTTTCCTCTCTCTCAGTCAAAACCTATAATAAAGTCATAGTAATAAAAAGGACTTGGCATGGACAAGAGTATCAACATAGCACATCAGATCGCTCAAAAGAAGACTTAACTACATAAGAAAATAAAATCTCTTGTGAGAAAGGAGTTATGAAGTAGACAGAAATGGAGTGCTTATTCATTCAATGGCTTGGCCCATTTGTTAATGATGGATAAAAAGAGCAATTTAGATTCAGACTTAACAATGTGCTGCCCAATAAATTCCAGTTAGGCAAGAGAAATATATACTTAAGAGATAGAAGCAATTTAGAAATAAACATTAAATGATATATTCCTCAAATCCATGAATGGCACAGAATTTTCTAAGTTTAAACACTAGTGTTTACTTCAAAGACAGCATTCTATCTAGTTGAGTCCATCAAAAATTTAAAATAACATGGGTCAACACATATCATAAATAGAAATAAAGGTGGACATTTAACTAAAAGAAGTGCTACAAAGAAATATAAAAAATGGAAATATTAATATTTAAATATCTTATATACATCAATAGAAAGGCACCAAAACATCAATAAAATGGACAAATATACAATCAAATATATACAAATCATAGTATACAGATGGCTAATAAATATTTGGAAACATGTCTAGCTTTGCTAATAACCAAATAAAAGCAAATGAATAATAAAGTACAATTCTCTGTACTAAATCATGAAAAGTTTTTAAAAATTGAAGATGCCCAACAGTGAGGAGGGTTTGTTAAAATAAACAGTCTTCTATATGCTTGGCCAGGTTATAAATTATTACACCTTTCCTCGAAAATAATTTGGCATTAAATATGCCCCTACCTTTCAAATCTCTCACTCAACTGCTAGAAATCTAACATGCGGAAATATTGCAATGGTCATGGTCCAATATTGATAATGGAAGAAATAACTGGAAATAAACAGCTCACAGAAGAAGGACAAATCAGATTTTGGCTTCCTATAAAATATAATGTTATGAGTCATTTTATAAGGTGTTCATAATGGCTCGGAGAAATTCTTTTAATATTTTTTGCACAAAAAGATACAAAATTGTATGGTTGTGGTTGACCTTTAAGATAGTATTTCCAGAGGACAGTTACTGTTTTTGATCATGAGCATGATACGAGCAAATTGTCATTTGCTTTCTAATACGGTGAACAAACTGTGTTTTAAAGAACACTAGCGTTTTGTATTTCAGGATTTTTTTCCCTCAGCATTCGTGGCAAATGACTGAGCCCTTTCCATCCTCAAGCAACTGCTGTCTAACTCCAGATTGAACCACACACACAGAACATTTTTAACATAAGAAGAGATTCATTGTATCAAGCAGCTTGTTTTTTCACTCTGACATATGTATGAACCCTCCTTTTTTGAGGAAAAAAATAATTTGGTCTTTTATTATTCCAACATGCTGTGGGTGTCTGTCATGAATGAAAATGTCAACGTATTTTAATAACTGAGTGTACCTTTTGGTATTGGCCGAGAAATTAATTATTCATCGGGTCCAGCTGCAATAAAATCGTCTCTCCTCCTGCCTAGTGGGGGAACCTCGGCCTCGCATTATTAAATAGCATCATTTACGGGCGTACAAGGCAAAAAGCAATTTCCTGTAAAATTGCTCAGGGTTTGGCCTGGTTCATTTGGGCTGATTTGGAAAGCAGTCATTCAACTAGATTACTATGGTAATGCTACAAATTTATGCATCAGTTTAGAAACAATAATACACAATTTGATGACACAGTGAATCATGAAAGCAGGTACTTAAAAATAATTACCACCAACTCCTGGAAGTCAAAAATAGAGCACTGTTCCAAAGGCCACATTGGCTCTGGGTGGTCCTGGTAGAGCTAGAAGAAACCTGCCGTTTCCTTCTTCTTTTTTCCCTTCCAGAGACTGAAAGCTGTTTCCTGGTCACTCATCACAACCAATTAAAACAAAATTTGAGCTTTTAATTATTCACTTATTTCCATATTCATTCATTTCATGTGAAGCTCCTGGCAATGCTCTGTGTTTGGACTGCCAGGTAAAATACATTTGAATTTCAGGCAAACCACGAGCACTTTTTAAGCATAAGCATGCCCCAAATACTGCACAGGATATACTTATACTAAGAAATAGAATCACTCACCATTTATCTGAAACCTAAATCAGACTGGGTGCCCTGTACATTCATTTGCTAAAATTGGCAGCTCCGTCTATGTGCTGGGAATATAGTCATCCCTGCCGTCATCCAGGCTTTATCCCTAGACCAAAACAGACAAACAGACAATAAACAAGTGAGCAGACCAGCACGGTAAGTGGTAAGTTCTATGAAGACATACAAAGCTGGCTAAGGAGATGGGGTGGGGGTGGGGTGACGTGAGCCTGGAAAGGAGGGCGGGAGGAGGGCGGGAGGGCGGCGGGAGGGCGGCGGGAGGGCGGGAGGAGGGCAGCAGGTCAGACCAGCAGCACCGATGAGATTCCAGGCCCCACTACCAGGTTCTCAGAGCGACCCCTGTGTCCCCACCTGAACGCCCTTTTATCTCAGCTGATGGAACGGATTTCTGCCTCTTACAACCAAACCATCTCAGTCCAAGACAGATTCCTAGCAAAATCGTAGATAAATATGGCTTGGTCAATAGACCAGGCCAGGATCAAGCACAGGGAATCAGAGATCTGGTCACAGCAGGCTCATATTCCTTAATTCTGGGGCTAAAAGCTGCTTCAATCAGGAGTAAGGCCGCAGGTGGATTCACTGTCTCGCTGCTGGAAGCATCTCTGCGGCCTTCTGCTGTTGAATGTGACTGGGCCAATGGTTACACCTGAGGTGCTGGGTCAAGCTACAAGATCCTTTTGAGTAGGAACAAAAGGGACTCACTAAGAGAGAAGCTTGGTGGGACCTCAGCACGAGACTTCCACCTGCCCAGCTGAGAGGGGAAGCCCCAAGGAAGGTGGCTTGGCTGGTACTTGGGCAGGCAACACTGGCCAAAGCCATTCTCAAGCCTTGATTCCTCTGTGTCCTCAAACTGAGTTTACAGGAAGAACCGTTTGGCTTAAAGGACTGCAGAAAAACTCTTGTTGAATTTTTCCCTCACTAACCTGATGCCTTTGAATTGACTGAATCAGCTCAGCGCTTGGCCTTAGCTGCCGGGACCGCAGTTTTTACCTCGCCCCTGTGATTGTTTCCTGAATGTTCCAGAGTCTTAGGATGGATCCAGCACATTTGCAGGGAGCGCTGAGGACCACTTCCTGATCGCTTGTGATTCAAGGCTTCTTGAACACCCAGTCGCTTGCTGGGTGTCAGGGCCCTACCCCCCGGGTTGTTCCAGCAAAAAGAAGACCTAATATCCTTTCCATTTTAGAGGCAGTGAAACTGGGCCTGGAGAGATGGAGGAAGTGCCCTGAAGTCTTGTTCAGAAACTGAACAGAGGGCAGCGCCAGGACCAGACCTGGAGAGAACTCTCCTAGCACCCCCATTTTCCAGTCCATTTTCTTTCAGAGTTTGCATGAGGATAAAGAGTAATGTTGTCGGGAGAAAATATGGCATACAATGAGCACGTTATAGGGAGAGAGCTAATTGACAAAAATGGAGTCTTTCTTGGAAGATGCAGGGGGTGGATGTGGCAGGTGCAGAAAATCTACATGCAATCCCAGTCCTGTCTCTAAACATCCGGGAACCCAAGCAGCTGGAGCAGGAGGCTTGCTGAGTGCACAGGCTCCTTCTTCCTTTCTGAGCCTCCTGGAGGGAGCACTCTGCTCCATCCCAGGTCTCTGCACCAAGCGTCCAAGCCGATCATGGCCCCCCAAGAAGGTTAGAGACGTGAGTCTAAGGCCCCTTCTTCTTGTGAAAGGTCACCTTGATATAAGCCCTGTCCTACCGAGAAGACCTGCTTCTTCAGAGGTCAAAACGAAGGTGATCATTCACAGACAAGAGGTCCTTCTTGTCTGCCCAAGACATTCCAAGCTTCTGGACAGTTCTGGGGCTGGGATCTAAACCACCCTTCGCTGTCAGAGGAAGTGCCCATCAGGGAGATTGGGCAGATATTATTTTTTGAAATCATAACTTATAAACAGTGCTTATCTAGTGGTGCTTGTGACCTTGGCTGGTATCTCCAGTGATTTGTCACATCCTTTCATGGTTCCTACCCATTTGTCAAAGTAGTGTTGCAAAGTCATTAGCAAAACTCTTCAAAATTTGGAGGGCATCATGCTATGTAGGAAATTAGTCCTGTTTAAATTGTGATGTTGATATATTTTTATGAATGTAATCGGGCTACACCCCTCCCCTTTCATAACCCCTTTGATGGCTTTCCCTTCCATCCCAAATGCAATCCATCCCTTTCCCACAGGATACAAGGCCATGCCCAGCCCAACCCTGGTCAGTCATCCAACCCCATCTTGTCCACTCTCTGCTCCTTCTCCTGGCTCTGGTCAAATGGGAGCCCAGCGCCTTCCCACACCACCCTTCCCTTGGTAAATCCCACACAGCTAAATGGTGCATCTTGAAAGGTGGGTTCTCTGACTTCTGATATACCAGCCCTGAGAACCCAGTTATTTTCCATCTCAGAGCCAGAGCCTATGACAATATTACAACTTGTAATTATGTGTGTTCATTTGTTTCATGTGATCTTTCTGTGGCACCTGGGGTCAGGAGCCATTTCTATTTGGTTCTCCCTCTACGCCCAGAGCCTGGCAGAAGAGCTGGTGCTCATCAGATATTTGCTGAGAAAGCACTGAAATAATGGTTATCAGGAACTTTTAAAGGGACCCTCAGAATGATGGCTGTGATGGTTAATGGCATGTGTCAACGTGGCTGGGTTATGGTGTCCAGTTGTTTGGTCAAGTGCTGGTCTTCTTGTTACCAAAAGCATATTTTGTAGATGGGGCTTGCATCTCTAATCAGTTGATTGTACCTACAATCAACAAATCAACAAAGGATTTTGGGAATCGCCTCATCCAATCAGTTGGAGGTCTTAAAATCAGAACTGAGGATTTCAGAGGTCAGAAGTAGAAAATCTGCTGCTATTAGAATTTCCTGCTAGCCAGTTTCCCTTGGGGAATTCAAACAGAGAACTTCAGCATCTATTTTACTGGAGTTTCTAGCTCATGGCCTACCCTTCAGAGACTTGCCAGCCTCCATGGTTGCCTGAGACAATTCTTTGTATAGAATATCTCTGATTGATCCTGTTTCTCTAGAAAACCCTAACTAATACTCTGGCCTATTCCAGAATTCCCAGAACCTAAGTTTCATGTGCCCAGAGAGAACCAGGGCAGGAGGCAGTCTCAGAGCCATCTAGTCAGCTGAGACAGCCACAACCCATTAGGCTGAGGGACTTGCCCCAGTCATTTGGTTGCTTCTGCAGTCAGGTCTGGAAGCAAAACTGGCTGACCCCATGCAGAGGAACTTCCTATTGCTCCTGGCTAGAAGTAATGTTATCTTAGGGCAAAACCTCTAGGGACAGATAAGAGATCACCGCAGGTGAGCCTGCCAGGAGCAAGCCTCAGCACCCAGTCTTCCTGCGTCCACAGTCACCATGGGACAACTGGGAGGAGGTGGTTCATCCTAGCATTCCCTGCCTCTTTGCCCTAGCACATTCCTAGTCTCCTCCCCTCCTCCAGCCAGGCGCTGTGTGTTTCAAGCCATACCCATGTCATCCACTACTGAGAAGATTGCCAGTCCTTGAAATTATCCCTCACTGCTTTCAAACAGCACTCCCTCTGGCTCTCCTCCTCTCTCCTAATTATCTTGGCTCTCTCCTCTCTGCACATTCTCCCTGGGAAATGCCCTGCACTCCTGGTCTTTAATTACCATCCATTTGCTAGTGGTGATTAAACAGCTATCTGGTCCAGAACTCTGGCCTGGGCTCCAAACCCACAGAGCTAACCCCGTGTTACAGCCATGAGGATGCCTTGTTGCTCAGTGTGGTCCACTTTGACCATAGCGTCAGTGTCTCCTGGTAACCTGTTAGAGTCCAAGGCCCCACCCCAGGCCTACTGAATCAGAATCTGAGTCAGAATCTGCATTTTAAGATTTCTGTGTGATGCACATTCAATTTTGAGAACAGTTTTAAAAGGCTTGGACATCTGAAGCCAGTGACCTACGTTGGCTATAAAAACTAATTATAATCAAGGCCTCCTTATCCACCTGGAAAATTCTTATTTATTTGAAAACTCTTCTCAGGCATTCTCCTTATGAGAAGTTTCTCCAACATCACCACTTTTGCTAGCAGGGATGCTCACCCATCTGACAGGCTTGTTCTGTCGGGGTTTCCATGATAAATGGGGTATTTACCATGCTGTAACATAATTTGGTTTACATGCCTGTCTTGGCTAACAGATTTGTCGAGCAGACTGAAGACCTTGAGAGCAGAGAAGGAATCTTATGGATCTTTGTATCTCAGGTTTGTTCACACACTGAATTGAGGTTTATTTGGCAGTTGTGTGCCTGCCTGTGGGATCAGAGATGACAGGAAACCACTAGAGCAAGGAAGAGGCAAGGGAAGCTTCCCCCGTACAGTTTTCAGGGGAATGTGGCCCTACCTACACCTTGATTTCAGACCTCTGGCCTCCAGAACTGTGCAAGAATAAGTTTCTATTATGTTAAGTGACCAAATTTGTACTACTCTCTGATGACAGCTGTAGGAAACTATGACAGTGACCTTGGTACCAAAATTACTGTAAGATTTGTCATGATTGGGAATAAAACATATTCAAGTTGAATAAGGAAATTCTCAAGGTTATTCATGAAGTGTTGGCAGGAGGAAATGTCATGCTATTCCATCAGGATTCCATAACCTTTCCCAGTTGCTGAGGAGGTTGAGCCCTCTAACCCAGCAGTTATGGTGCATCATCCATGGGGACTCCTGAGAGGCTGGTGGCAGAATCTAGAGACTCAGAGAGAGCTTGCTGTGTGTTACGTGAGACTCGGTGTCACACTACGGGTGGTGAGTGGATTGGCATCTGCTTAGACTGTGAGCTCCTGAAGGGCACAAGCTCTGCCTTAGACACCTTAATTGTCCTTGACAGCATGCATTGCACCTGGCTCAATAAGTGCTTTAGGGAGCGCATGTGGCTCGGCGGTTGAGCACCTCCTTCCCACATGGGAGGTCCCTGGTTTGGTCCCCAGTGCCTCCTATAAACAAAAGCAAAAAACAAGAAAACAAA
>JAQZBX010068477.1:0-15744 GCA_029593785.1 Cabassous unicinctus | reverse complement strand
ATTCCCAACTGTCACCAGGAGCAAGACCCTGGAAGGCCTTGCAAGCCATGGTGAGGACTTTGATGTTTATCCTAAGAATAAGAAGAAGATATTAAAGTATTTTAATTGGGGATTGGGGGAGATTAACATGTTCAAATCCAAACAAATGCATTGTTGTCACTCTAATATGTCCTAGACTGGCAAAATATTCTATAGACACAGTCTGTAAAGAGTAGCCCACGTTTTCTGTACCTCGTTGGCTGGTTGTTCTGGTAGAAAAGAAGCACAGATGCAGTGCTAAGGGGAAGGGGTCAGAGACAGATGAGGTGCTGGGGTTAGATCAGTGCTTCCCAGTGTTTGTAACGTGACATGCCCAGCAATGATTATATTCCTCTAGCCTATTGGGGAAATGAGGACGATGGCTCACAGCTTGAAGCAATGGGCCTGGGGTCTCCTGCTCCTCCAAGCCCCTACCAATTACTGCTGAGGGGATCAGCATCTGCAGCACACACAAAGTGTGTCCTGACATGGGAGTTGGGGAGCTCTGGGCTAGAGGGCAGGGGGTGGATTTTAGCCCTTTGGCTGCTGCTCCCTTGTTGATACTGCTTCTCTCTTACATACCTTCACATTCTCATTCCATCCCTCCCTGGTCTCCTTGTTCTCACTCTGTGTTCTGTCCTAAACACAATGTGCTGCTTTCAATTTGTTAAGTCTCTGATGTCTGATGTGCTGTCTTTGAAGTGGTCCAGGCTGGACCCAGCCTTTCATCAGTGTTCAGATTGTAGAAGCTGGATCATGTCTCTGCTGCCTTTTTGCCACCCCTGTGTTCTGCAAATTCTATTGGTGAGGAAATCCTCGTTAGTGAAAGAAAACAGTTCAGTCATATTTCAGTTAAACTCAGTAAGAAAAAAAGACTTTGAATTCTACTTAGAGGGAAAGGGCATCTGCATCTGGAAAGGCATTGGAGGCACAGGGAAACAGTTGGTTTGAATAAGGTCACAGATTAATTAGAACCGGGTTTAATTAAAGCTGTGTGAGCATCTGGACAACTCTGCCAACAAAAGGGATCATCTGGGTATCTTTGAACAGTCCCTTTCTCTGCTGGGCACTCATCCTCTGGTTTGGGCCTTGGTTCCAGCTGCTGTGAGCGACTCCTGTGCTGGAAGCTTTTCCAGGTCATTTTCGCAGTCTTCTCTATGCCTGGTTAGTTTGGCTAGAGTGCTTTTCTAATGAAGTCAAGGTCCTGGGCTGGAGCCCCATGTGGGCCTTTGTTTTAGTCTGTTCTGCTTGCCTGACTCTACATGTTTTTATATGGGGAAAAAACACACTGCTTGGGCAAAGAGTGGGTGGTGGCAGGGTGTGAGTACTCTGGTCCCAACCACCTATCTTCTTTATTCCACTTGAGGCAGGCATGGCTTTCTTTGAAATACAGAAGGGCTCAGCTCATGTGTCCCTGTAGAGAACTGGGTGCTAGAATCTCCTGAGTGAATTAGACTTGGAGGAAGGCACACACAGGTCACACTTAGGAGGTGGCTGCTTTCATCGTTTTCTTCATCAAATCCTGCTCTCCATCCGGATGTCATTTGGAGAGTAGCTGATGAACTAATCCATACTAAATTGTTATGACCAACAGTGGTTTAAAGTGTTATCTATATTAGAAATGCTTATATACTGGACATAGGCAATAAATTTTTTTCTAAAACTGTCATGGAAGCGTATCTAGACTGAGATGACCAACCGTTCTTATATGCAGAACTGAAGGGGTTTCCAGCATGAGACTTTTTCTCTGCTGAGACCTGGAAAGTCCTGGGCAATCTGGGATAAATTGATCACCCTAATCTAGGATAGTTTTGAGGGGGGAGGGCCAGGTGAGGCTATTTGGAGGCTAAGCATGCAGAGCTGGGGGACTCCTGCCTCTGCTTACAACCAGAGCAACAACTCTTTGCCATGTTTTATATTTTGAAGTCGTAGATAAGATTTCCGTTGAGAAGCATTTGAAAAGCAGTGTTCTCAGAGAATGAGGGTCTCGAAAGAAGTCTGTAAGGAACAAGAGCAGGGAAAGATGTTTGAGGGCAGAGGTTCTCTGAGGTCCCTGCCTTTCACCAAGAAGGCATTCACCCTGGTGAAAGCAGGGTTTGGCTGCAGTCATAGCAGAGAAAGGAGGGGTTACTTTGAGTGGAGAATCAAAGGGAAAGGGCTGTTTTGGATGCAGGAAAATACGTGATGTAATAATTTGTGCTTTTACTTGTATTTTACCCTTTCATTTCTTTGCTGAGGCAGGAATCTGGGCGCTAATTTTCCTTAACCCAGGAGAGTTTGTGTCAAGATGGAAGGTAGAAGTTGCCTACAAAATGCTTTCTTTCCTGGCGTTTGTTTCCATCAAGACTCATTTAATTGATACAATATGTTTAGTGCAATTGTGGGCAATGGCAAGGGAGTAGATGGAAGACTTTTGTTACCTACAGGAGATTAGAGACTGAAGGTTTTTGAACATCAAAACCCTTAAGGAGATGGCAAGACTTCAGAAGGCAACGGCTGCATGGGCCCATGAGAATTTGTATCCAAGTGATATGTTTATTTTATTTTTTTATCTCAAATGCAGCATGAAAAGATGAAGTTTCCTTTCTCTGGGGGCTATTAGGACTCTTCCCAATTTTCCTTTGTTACCACAAAACCCAGTCTCCCAGGTTACCCATTTTCACACTGAACCCTAATAGCCATATAATTCAGATCCACCCACCCAGTTCCCTGCCCTTTCATTTTGGAAAACTTCCCTTTTATTATGTCTTTTGACCACTCAGGTTATGATTAGCAATGATTCTGTATCCTCAATATCTTTGAGTACTAAAAAACAAGACGTCCCCTGATGACTCCATTCACTCTGCAGATTTCTTATATGAAGTTTACATTTTTCTTAAATCAGATCCTGGAGGTATTTCCCTCTGCTGTTTCCTAGTTATTTCTCCTCTATCCTTCTTATAAAAGCAACAACTCCTCCTTTCAGTTATCAAATGGTAAGATAAGAAGGCATTTTCCCTATCTACTCTTGGATTTAAACAAAGGGAGAATTAGAAACAGAAAATGCAAAGTCCATCTTTAAAACACCAGGAAACATTTGAAACTCTGAGCCGTAACATCTGAGGAAGGGATGTCAAATTCAGTAAAAGTCACATAGTGGTTCTTCCATCAGGAGAGGATGCCTATGGCTGCCAATCTCAGACGAGGCTGGCAGAAAACAGTTCTTCAAATTCAGTAACATACCTTTAGGGACAAAGCTTTGTTTTAGTTAGGATCAAGTTCAAGTGCATCTAACAGAACATCTCAAAATAACAGTGTAGCAGTTTGGTATTGTTTATGAATTCCAATGAATTCCAAAAATGGATATTGGATTATGTTTGTGAACTAGTCTGTTCCTCTGGGCATATTAGATTGGATTGGATTCAGAGGTTTCACTTTAACTTGATTAAATAATACTTGAGGTTTTGATTGGGCCACGTCAGTAGGACGTACAGTCCCCACCCCCTTGGTGGATGGGGACTCACAAAGAAAACGACATGGCAGGGGAGAAAGTTAGAGTTTTAATGCTGGAGCCCTGGGAAGTAAATACACAGAGAAGCAGATATGTGAGGAAAGAGACAGGGCTCCATTAGACATGGCACAGGCCCCGGGAAGACAGATGAGCTGTTAGCCTGACAGTTTACAGCTGGCCTTGTGGAGAGAGCAGAGCAGCTGAGCCCAGAGAGGAATGAGCCCCGGGACAGAGACAAGACTTGTCCCAGTCTGTGGCTGAGATTGGAAGAAGCTGGGACCACAGAGCCTTGGGTGGAGGAGGAAGACTGAACCCTTGCAGATATCACTCGCCATCTTGTGTCAACACCTGTCAACAGACTCTGGGTGAGAAAGTACCTCTTATGGTACCTTGAGTTGGACTCTTTAGGGCCTTGTGACTGTAAGCTTCTACCCCAAATAAATACCCTTTATAAAAACCAACCGATTTCTGGTATTTTGCATCAGCACCCCTTTGGCTGACTAATACAAACAGAAGTTTTTTTACTCTCTCATATAAGAGAAAACTAGAGGTGTGAGTCCAGAGATGTTATAGTGCCTCCACTGTTACCAAGACATTAAGTTATCTACTTTTTGGCCCCACCATCCTAGCATACGGCTTCCATCTTTATGGTATCCTCCTGGTGCAAGAGTTTGCCAAAGCACCAACCATCACATTCATATTCCAGGCAGCAGTAGGGAGGATGAAAAGAGCTTTTTTCAGCTTTCTGTGCTCCTTTTATGGAGACTTTCTAGAATTCTCTCCCAACAATGCCACTAGAACCTGATTATATGGTCATGCCTTGTTTTAAAGGAGTCTGGGAAAACTCCTCTTTTAGTAGTTTATATTGCTGCCTCCAGTAATAGAGTGGTTCTGATATAAGAAGTAAAGAGAATGAGTGTGAGTAGCAACTAGTGGACTCTGACCTGTACTTGTTGGGAACAGGGAAGATAGGTGAGGACTTGTTACAAGAACTCTGCTGGGCCTCATTGGTAAAGAGGATGGCAGGCAGGATTGAATGAGAAATTATACAGACAAGCCATATTGCTAGCAAGCAATCTGCTGATGAGCAGGATGGGGGAGAAGGAATCTAATGGTGAAAACTCCTGCAGCTACTGGTTACTATTGGCTGAGGAAAAGAAAAGGCTAAAAACAGAAACAAAAAGAAAACAAAAGGAAACAACCTCAATCTCACTCACAATCTCATGACAAAAAGATAATTCTTTCTAGTTTGGTACATGGTCTTGGGCAAGTTCCCTGGATATTTAAGGATCTATACAAAGACTAGGGCAAAAAATGGGAGAATTGGAAAAACCAAAGTCAGATAAAGAATATCCGTCAGAAAATATTGCCATGGAGGAATAAACATGATCAAACATACCACAACATTAATGAAAAAGAGCATATTGAAATAATTGCCTCAAGAAAAGAAGGATCAAAAAGGTGAAATAATAGAAGGAGATGATGTGCAAGATGGCAGAGCTCAGGAAAGTGGTGGAGAAAAAAATTAAGTTCAACAAAGGAATGGAAGTAGCACTAAAAAGAATAGACAATGCTGAAAATATAGTAAGGGCAAGTGAAATGAAATGTAAATCAACATAGCCATTTTCAAAAGATTAGGACAAAAATAATAGATATGGAAGACCGACACAGGAAGTCCAAAATACCTATCATTGATGTTAATGAAAAGGTAACCAAAATAAGGAAACCAAACCAATATTTGAAGGTATAATTTAAGAAAACATTCCAGAAATAAAAGAAAACTTGAATCTATATATAGAAAAGTCATATCATATCCCAGGATAAAGAGCTGGTAAGTGAAAAAAAGCAAGCATTAGATTAGTATGAATAGTAGACTACACTTTATGTAAATAAAAGAGAATATTTGTTTTCTTAATGTATCAAATATCTCTGAAATCATCTCCAAAAATTGTCATCAATACTCACCTCTGGGGAGAAGTATTTTTCTTGTATAACAGATGCTACTAGCTATCTAGAAAACATCATTTTTCCCTTCTATCTAAAATTACAGAATCCTGACTTTAACTGGATATTTACCACCTCTCTTTCAGCTTAAGACAGTGGTTCTTAACCAGGGATATCTCTGCTACTCTTCCCTGGGACATTTGGCAATGTCTGCAGATATTTTTGGTTTTCACAACTGGGTATGTGTGTGTGTGTGTGTGTGTATGTGCTAATGGCATCTAGTGTAATGCTAGCAAGGATGCTACTAAACATCCTACAACAAAGAATTATCTGACTCTAAATGCTCTTACTGAGGTTCAGATACCTTGACTTAAGTTATGGACAGCGGGATGTATACAGAAATAATGCAAGGACCTTCTTGGAAGTCTCCTTAAAACAAAAGGGGCCTTATTCTTCTTTCCTCAATCCTGCTACTTGAAATGTGGATATGCTATCTAAGGTTGAGCAGCTTTATTGGGACATGAGGACAAGGGTTATACCCTAAGAATGGTGGAGTAGGGAGCTGGAAGTAGCCTGCATCCCTGATATATTCCTTCCTTTCTTCATTTAACATTATTTATTAAATGTCTACTATGGGCCAGACACTGTTCCAGCTAATGGAAATAGAGCAGTGAACAAAACAAACAAATCCATATCTTTCTGGAACTTAAATTCTTATTTGTTCACAATAAAACAATATATCATATGTTAAATGGTGGTAAGTGCTATAAAGAAAAATAGAACAGGCAAGTGGGTTAGGGAGTGCCTGTTAAGGGGTTTTTGAATTTTACGTAGAATGGCTAGGGACAGTCTCAGTGAAAAGCAAAGACTTGAATGAGAGAAGAGAGTAAGGAGAGCAGATGTCTGGGGGTGCTTCCAGGCAGAAGAAACAGCAGTGTGCTGCACATGTTTGAGGAACCACATGAAATTGCTATTTGCCCAATATTAACATATAAAAACAGCAAGAGGGCCAGGTGGCTGGAGTGGAGTGAAGGACGGGAAGAGTAGTAGGGATCTAAGTTGGAGAAGCTATGGGAGCTAGATGGCATAGGGCTGTGGTGAGGACTTTGGCTTTGACTCTGAGTGAAATGGGAAACAATTGGAGGATTTTAAGTATAGTGACACATTCTAATGTAACATTTTGAAAGATGACTCTGGCTGCTGCTGTAAACTAATTGGGGGTTGGGGGGGAGAAGGGAGCCCACAGAGAGAACTGTTGCAAAAAGCCTTGCAAACAATGGATCATGGCTTAAACCAGGGTAAGAGATGGCAAGAAGTGGTGTGATTTTGGGTATGTTTTGAAGGTAGACCTGACAGGGTTGATTTGTTGATGGACTGGATTTATCATCTGAGTGGTAGAGAAGAGTCAATGATGGCCTTATGGTTTCTAGCCACAGAGAAGGAAGGATGGAATTTCCATGAATTGATATGTAAAGATGTAGAAGGGTAAGGTTTGATTTTAGCTAAATTATTTTAGACATGTTTATTGGAATTATAAATTAGGTAGTTAGATATATAGGTTGAACCACATGAAATTGCTATTTGCCCAATATTAAACTATAAAAACAGCAATTTTGTATGGTTCAACCTATCTAAGTCTGGAGTTCAGTGGAGAGATCTGGGCTGGATTTATACGTTTCAGAGCCATCAGCATTGAGATGTCATTTAAAATGATGAGACTGGATGTGTCATCAAGGCATCACTGTAGAAACACCCTGTTAAACCCAAACCAGTATGTTGGTAGTAGAATTGCCTCCCTTGGCCAGGTTGGGAAAACATTTTCTTATGTCTTCCTTATATCCTGAGAGCGAAGGATGGTTGAACTTCAGATTGGGACTGCTCTCTGCATGGCAAGTCACATGCCATGTTTCTATGCCTCTATTGACAGGAAAAAGCGAGCAGTGTTGGGATTGTTTCCATTTGATTTTCTTAGCATTTACAAGCACTTCTTCTTTTTCTTTCCTTCTCCCTTTCTCCAGTGTTTAAAAATTTTTTATTGAAGTATAATATATACATATGGAAAAGTGCACAGAACCTAAATGAACAGCTTGATGAATTTTCATCAAGTGCCAAGTACGCGTGTAATAAGTATTTATATCAAGAGTACATTTTTACTTGAATCTCAGAAGCCTTCCTTCTGCTAACTTTCAGGCACTACCCCCACATATGTAATTGCTATACTAACAATTCACACATAAATTAGTTTTGCTTGTTTTGAGCCATACATACAATATATACTCTTTAGTGAATGGCTTTGGTTGCTTAACCTTTACATTCATGAGTAGTGATAGTTTGTTCATTATCATTGTTAAATAGTATGAATTGTATTTTATGACTATTCCATAACTTATTTATTCATTCTTCTACTGATGGGTACTTGGGTGGAATTTTTGGCCCACAGGGTGTGCATATGTTCAGATTTAGTGGAGACAGTGTTTTCAAAGTGGTTGTACCAATATATGAGCTCATCAGCATTGTATGAGAATTCTGGATACTCTGCACTCCCACCAACACTTGGTATTTTCTGTTTTTCATTTTAGCCTTTCTGGTAGGTGTGCAGTGGCGTCACATTGTTGGTGTGTGTGTGCTTTTTTGTTGTGGCAACATAAATGCAATATAAAGTTTCCCATTTTACTCATTTTCAAGTATATGATTCAGTAGTATTAATTTGCTTTTTTAAAATGACTAATGAAGTAGAGCATCTCTTCATTTGTCTATCACCATTTGGATATTGTTTTTTTTGAACATGATCACACCACTTCTTGCTACCTCTTACCCTGGTTTAAGCCACCATCCATTGTTTACATGGCCTTTTTGTTCAATTATTTTGCCCATATTTCTATTGGGTTGTCTGTCTTTTGTAAATATTCTTTATATATTCTGGATATGAGTCCTTTGTAGAATCTAAGTATTTCGATTTTCCCTCCTACTGTATGTTGCCCTTTCACTGCTTTATAGTATCTTTTAATGAACAGGATATCTTAATTTTAATAGATCCAATTTATTAATGTTCTTATGTTTAGTGTATTTTTTCCTTGTTTAAGAAACATTTGCCTATTTCAAGGTCATAAAGATATTATCCTTTGTTTTCTTTAAAAATATGTATTGTTTTATCTTTCACATTTGCATCTAAAATCTATCTGCAAATAATTTTTGTGTATGTGTGAGTTATGATTCAAGTTTCACTTTTTTTCTTTATGGATGTCCAGTTGACCTAGTGTTGTATAATAATGGCCTTTGTTGTGATCCTGGAGGGTAACCGCTAAGTCCTTGGAATTGACGGAGTGATAGGACTGTTTTTGTTATTCATGGTGGGACACTGCACCACACTTGATAGTTTGCGCTAATGAGATGACTCAGGCTGGGGGTCACCCCACTGGCAGTCTTTGGGTGAGGAGGGGCTGGCCACATCGAAAAGACTGGACATGATGGGAGCTGGTGTAGCTCAGTGGTTGAGTGCTGGTTTCCCACATATGAGGTCCTGGGCTCAATCCCCAGGCCCCATACCTCAGAAAAAAAAAAAGGCTGGACATGAGATTAGGGACCTATTTCAAGGGAGAGAAGAGGATATTGGAGATGGGAGATTGAGTTCAACTATGTGTACATTGCTTCAATCAATCATGCCTATATCAATAAACTCCAAAAAAGCTCTGGACACAGAAGCTTGGGTGAGCTTTCATGGTTGGTGATACACATCGAAGTTCCGGGAGGGTGATTCATCCTGACTTCATGGGGAGAAGACACCAGAAGCTTCACATTTGAGTCCCTCCCAGACTTTGCCCTATGCATCTCTTCTTTTAGCTCCTTCTTATTTGTTCCCTTGTTTGCTATAATAAACTGTAATCATAAGTTCTGTGAGTCATTCTAACTAATTATCAAACCTGAGGGAATAGTGGGACCCCCAAATTTGTACAGAAGTGAGAGTGGCCCTGGGAACTCCCCAAACTTGTAGCTGGTGTCTGAAGTGAGGGCAGTTTTGTGGAGGACTATGCCCTTATCCTGGCCTACTCTGGGTAGTTAGTGCTGGAATTGCTTTATACCTAGCATCATTTATTGAGAAGAACACTCTTTCCATGCTGGACTGTGAAGTCACCTTTGTCATAAATCAAGTGATTGTGGGCATGGCCTATTTCCATCGTCTACATCATGTTCAGTTTATTCTATTTTTCTATCCTTACACCAATACTACACTGTTAATTATTTTAGCCTTAAAATGTCTTGGTGTGATAAGTTTTAATACCCGGCAGTGTATGTTCTTTAACTTTGTTGCTCCTTTTCATCATTGTCTTGGCTCTATGTTTTCCAAATAAATTTAAAAATTAGATTGTCAAGTCCTATTAAAAGGATTGTTATTTGGATATAGATTGCATTGAACCTATAGATCACTTTGGGAAGAACTACCAGATTTACAATATTGAGTCATGCAATCCATGAAGATGGAATCTCCCTCCATTTGCTTAGGTCTTATTTAATTTCTCTCAACAATATTTGGTAGTTTTCTGTGTGAACGTTTTGCACATCTTTTGTTAGATGTAGTAGTTGGCTTTTGAGGCTATTGTAAATAGTGTGGATTGGAGAATTTTACTTTTTTCTTCCTTGATTTGATCTCTACTCCAGAGCCTGAAATCTCATGGGGGGATTCACTCTTCCTTTTCTTATGTAGTGGTAGAAAGAAAGGGTGAAGGAGAGGGAGAGACAGAGAGAGGAGAGGCAGAAAGCAAGGTTAAAACCTTTTCTCCTGGAAAATGGACCGAAGGGATGCAAACTCCCGTGAAGGCATTTGAAACAGTTCCCCAGTAATGGAGTCTGCAAGCTCAATTTCCAGACTCAATGGGTGCCTGTGATATAGTGAATAAATATGTCATTTAATAGGAGCTCGTTAGTTCCGCTAAGCTAGACAAAGCAATTCAGAATAACTTTTTATGCAATGCCTAGCTATAAACCTTTTTTTTTTTTTTCTTGGTTTTTACTGCTTCTGGCTTTCTTTCTTTTGCGGTTCTTCCCCAAACTCCCCATGATGAGAATTTCTACTTGTCAGTGAGATCATTTCAGCTTTGGAGACAAAAGCTTCTCACCCTCAGCAGAGTCCTTCTCTGCTCCACACTGATAACCTTTAAGAAGCAGGGAGGCTTCATCCTTTCTTCTCTTTGTCTTCGGCAGCCTGTTTATTATTCTTACGTGGTCAAGTAAGAATGGTAATATATTTTAGTCTGTTTCTTTGAACACAAATATTACCTCAAACTTCTTGGCTCAGATTGCTCTGTTTTTGCTCATTGATGTAGTGGATACATACCATTTTTTCTCATGTCCTTTCCCTTAAAAAGAACTCTTTCTTCTAGGTAGCCATTCTTCCTTCACTCCTACTCTGTTTTCTTTGGAGGGAGTTGACTCCAGCTCTAGCTCCAGCTTGGTCAGCCAGAGAACTGTATTCTTTTCACAGTGATTGCTTTAGGGAGGGGCGGGTGGCCCTGCTGGAGGTAAGGAGGCATTCTGGGGAATGATGGTACAGAAGCACACTCTCCTTTGTGTTGGGCTTGCCACTTAGAGGTTTTGTTCTGGAAATGATGGCAGCTACTGTTATCACCAATTCTAAGAATGAAGCCATTGTATAGGAGAGCAGAGCTGGGAAAAAGACAGAGACCAGGTAGTGGTGAGCTTTGAGCTCCTGAAGTAGAAGGCACACTCTAGATTGTTAAGTTTTATGAGGTGATACATTTTATTTTATGCTTAAAGCAGTTCAGTGTTTATTTTGTGTTGTGTATGCACACGTGTCTGATCAAAATGATTCAGATACAATGGTATCAGAGAAAAGAAGAAGCTTAACCATAAAAGCTTTGTGTAGGATTCCTTTATGTGGGTACTGACTTGATTCTTTCCCATATTATTCTGCTTTGTTAAGTTTGTTGAAATTTAATCACATTTAAAAAAATACATTTTTATTACAGAAGTTGTGGCCTTTACAAAACAATCATGCACATGTGTAGAATTCCCATACAACACCTCTTCACCAACATACCATGCCATGGTGGAACATTTATTACAGATTATGAGATAATATCTTCACACAATTACTACCAATCATGGTCCATAGTGCACATTTGGCACAATTTTTCCGTAACTCCCATTATCAGCAAAGTACATCTTTGGCATTGATGCAGGAATATTACATTATTACTGTTAACCATAGTCCATAGGTCACACCAATTGTATTTTTCCCATGCTTCTTCACATTCCCACCACCCTGCAATAGTGATGTACATCTGCTCTAGCTCACAAAGGACACTCTTGCATTGTACCATCAACCACAATTCTCATCCACCTCTGGATTCACTGTGTTATTCAGGCCCTAGATTATTCTCTAGCTTTCTTTCAATTGACATTTACATCCCTAGACTACCCTTTTCAGCCACAATCCCATTTATAAACTGCTACTCACTATAATGTGTTACCATCAACTGTATCCATTTCCACCTTTTACAGTCAGGTTAATTAAAACTTCTACATACATTAAGCATCAGTAGTCCTTCTCAGCTCTCCTCTTATCTCCTAATAACCTATACTCTAGGTTTTAACTCCATGTGTTTATTCTTTGTATTTAGTTCATATTAATGAGACCATGCAATATTTGTCCTTTTGTCAACACAATGACTTTTAATAAATGTAGCAGCATTTCTAAAAGTCCTCCTCACCTCCATTCCTTTGCCATGCTGAGGCCAGAAGTTACATATAGGCCAGAGCTCTTGTTGCCTGTATAAAAGGATGCAACAATCTCCACTGCATGTAGCAAGACAGGACATAGAGTTGGACAAAAGCATTTAGAGGAAGAAACATTTAGGCGGAGGGGAAGGTCCTGGGTTATTGCTGAAAATCTGGCAGAATCATCTAGATACCCGTAAGTACTTTTGGTTCATTCATGTAGAATGTGGGTTACTCAGGCTGCCTTCAGAGTGCAGACAGAAATGGGTCCCCAATTATACTCATTTCCCAGAACAACAGAATCTTACGTGCATTGTTTCCCGTTGTCTCAAAATTTGGACAAATGTCCTAAAGGGTGAAAAAAATACAGGTACCAAGTACAACGATCATCTTTAAAAGCACCTACTCTTCCTCTGGGCCCAAGCCTGGAGAGCTCAGAAACCGCTTTTAGAATCACACTCTGTGGAGAGGAATGGAACTAAGACAAAGGTGGATAAGCCTACCCTGCCCTAAGCCTGAAGCCGTCTCAGGGATGGGCAGAAGAGAAACTACATATTGAATGAAGTTTTGAGTTTGATTATGACACTGGATGAGCCATTTAAATTACTGAAGTGAGGCTGTTCATGACCTGAAGGCACTGGGAAGCTATGGAGCCTGCCTGCCTGTGGTGGGATTCTCAGAGTGAGCTTAAGTGGGCCTAGGAGCAAGGCTGCAGTTGCTTTATGATTGATGGTAAAATGGTCAATAATCATAACCCTGCAAACACAGCTCTGAAAAGCCAGAACATTTTTTTTAATTTCTGAACTTGACTTTTTAAAGAAAAAACAATTTGCAATATTCATTATAAAGGGTTGATCAACAAGGTCATGTAAAGTGTGTGATCTGGGTGTGATACAGATACAGTCCAATCACCTAACTTTCCTAGATCATAACGTTGACAGTAAGAATGCATATTCACAATAAATACCATGGGGTACGACAGGATCCTAAATCGTAGAGACATTAATGTTTCTCAAAAGTTTTCCCATCACTGCTATTACTCTAGTGAGTCTAGTCCAAACCACTATTTCCTCACACTTGAATCCTTTGTTGCCTCAAATCCATTCTTCACACTGCACTTGTTCTCATGGGATTTTTTATGAGTATTAACTAAGGAATTTCTTATCACAGGGTCTGGCTCATTACAGATCCTCAATAAATGCTTGTGCTATTGCTGCAGTCACCTCCACCACCACCTATTTCACCTATAACGAGAAATGGTCACCACTACAGCCTGCTATCGTCATCATTATCACTCCCACCATCATAATTATCTTCATCATCATCACCACCATCATCATTTCCTTCCACAGCTTCCAACTCTTGTTAGGATCAAATCCAAACTCCCTACTCACTTATAAGGTTCTTTGTAATCTGTCTCCTGCTCACTTTTCAGGATTCATCTCTTGCCACATGCCCCCTTGCCCCAAACACTCCAAACAAACTCAACTTTGTAGCTCGTCAAAGATTCCATGTTCTCTTTCAATTTCATGGTTTTGCTCATTATTCCTTTTGCATGGAGCACCCTTATCCTTTAAACCCATACTTGGATATCACTTCCAGGAAACGTTTCTTGACTCCTACACCCTGAACTAGACACCCCTTCCTATGTGTTCTTTTGAAGGCCTCTACTCCATTGTCATAATGTTTGTCCTGCTATATTGTGATTGTTCCTTGTCTGCATTCCACATTTGATCATAAGCTTTAGGAGTGAAAGGATTATAACAAAACAGTTTACCATCAGTGCCTCAGCTCCACAGTGGCCAGTAGTGGATGCTCAATGAGTGAGTGAATGAAAAACTAGACCCACAATAGCTTAAAATAAGAATTATTATTTTTGTTATGCTAGTGCGATATTAGAAGATTCACTACAGGAAAGATTCAACTGTATTTCTGCTAAGAAAAAAAAAAAAGAAAACGTCTTAGAGATAAAAAGCTATTATTAAGCTTTGAAATAAAAAGTAATTCTCCTTGGCAGTCGGTTGGCCAGAAGATTCAAATACCAACCCCACCAGTCCTCTCCAGTCCTGAGCATGTTTACTAACCAGAGTTTATTGTTTTCTTTTTTTCTGTAGATGAATATGACTGGACCTCTGATGTGTACTCCTTCAACCTGAGAGACTTTGCCATGGAATTTTAATCTTTGCATAACTTGTCTAATATGACTTTCTTGGTTTTCACAACATGGTTGGCATGGTAGAAACCCTTAATATAGAATCAGAGGATTTCAGATGGCATAGGATACTTTCTGAAGAAATACTGAGAAAAATAGTTCAGCACCACAGAGTCATGGTGCAAGAAGAGAAATCTGGTACTTTTCTCCCTCCACGCCCTCACTGCTGGATACTTCTCTTTCCATGCACTGTCAGAGGTACAATGGCTAATGCATGGGCCCTTGGAATCACAACACTAAGAGTTTAAATCTTAGCTCTTCTTCTTTCTAGCCCTGTGCACGAGAGAAATTTACTTAACCTCTTGGATCTTCAGTTTCCTCACTGGTGAAACTGAGATAATAATGCCTATTTCAAAGGGTAAAAATCCTGAGGATTGACCAAGGTCACATAACTAGAGGGCTTTGTATGAATAGGGGTCTTGTTTGTAAGCAACAAGAATGAATTCTGAATGATGGAAGCAATAGGGAATTTACTGGAAGGACACAGCAGTTGCTAAAAATTGATTAGAGACTTAAGGATTGAGTTTGGATTGAGCAAGAACTAAGGCATATTTGCAGAGCAAGAACCAGGAAGCTTAGAGATAGAAATGACAAGTTAGTACCTAGCCAAGACTATAATGAATGTTCTGTAAGCATTCCTTTGTCCTTGCAACACTCTTTCAAGATTCAGAGTCCCAGGAGAGAGTGCCTGATTGTTTGAGTTTAGATAGTATACCCTTATCCAGGCCAAGGAAGGATATGGCCTCTGGACAGTAGGTGGTAGGTACCTAGAATTGCCAAGAATTTATACAATTAGGAAGTGGGGGTATTCCTCATAAGGAAATTAAAACACTAGGGAGGGAATGAATGTTAGGTAGTGTGGCAGGTTGAGACTATTTTATGAATCCCAAAAAGAGAAAGAGTATGTTTGTAAACTAAACTAATCTAATCCTCTGGGTGTGATACACTTTGATTGTATTAAATTTAGTTAAGGGGTCTTTTTTTTTTTTTTTAAAGGTTTATTTTATTTATTTGTACCCCCCTGCCCTTGTTGTTTGAGGTCACTGTCTGTTCTCTTTGTCCATTTGCTCTGTGCTTTCAGTGTCTGCTCGTTGTCTCTTCAGGAGGCACCGGGAGCTGAATCTGGGACCTTCCATGTGGTAGGCGGAAACCCAGTCGCCTGAGCCACATCTCCTTCCCAAGGGGTCTTTAATTATATTAACTTTAAGATTAAGGCTTTTGATTTGACTGGGTTAGTGGGCGTGACTCAGGTTGAGTCTTCACCAGGTCTGATATAAACGGACACTCACACAGACAGACACACAGGAAGAGAGAGCTCTGTGATTTTTTATTTTGCCATGTGACA
>JAQZBX010068476.1:0-15743 GCA_029593785.1 Cabassous unicinctus | reverse complement strand
AACGATCCAAAGAGAGATTGGGATCAGGGGACCTCACTCCATGTGGAATGCAGGCAAATTTATTTAGGCTGAAGCTGCTTTATATACTACAAAGCTGATAACAAAATTAGGGCATCTTTTCATTAGTTCCTCTGCTTGGCATGTAGGAGAGCTGCCGGTTCCTGTATTACTAGATAGTTTTTCTTAGGAATTTATACAGCAACTTCTTAGTGGTGGGTTCATCCCGCTCTGCTTCCTCCTACTGACATCTGCAGTACACAGAGACCTTGGAGACATTCGCTTATTGTTTCTTCTCCAGCAGGCATGCTTTTCAAATGCTTAACCCTTTATGTTCTGACTCTCAGCATCTTCTCCAACAAATGGGTATCTCCAGAATGTTGCTCAGGTCATAGTTTTCCACAGAGAGAGTGATCCATTAAAAAGAGAGATAGAAATAGAGACACACTCAGAGAATGTGGGTGCCAAAGACAGAAGCCCCAGTCTTCTTAACCTAATCTTGAAACCTTGAAAATAAGCATATATCACTTCTGTTGCATTCTATTGGTCACACAGACCAATCCTGATACAATATGAGAGAAAACCAAAAAGGAGTGTGATTAGCAGGAAGAAGAGCTCATTGGGAGCCATCTTGAATTCTAGCTGCCAAATATATGTTAAACACTTAGCTCTATGTCACTATGAAAATTGAATAATTATGGTTACTCTTATTACTATTACATTAAAAAATTCATTATGATCTTTTGCTAGATGAGTAAAGTAAGAAGAAGAGGTTTTGTTTCATTTGTGATTGCAGTTAATAACTGTTAACTTTTTGCTAATAGTCTAGATATTCTGATGCCAAAGCCCATGATTTTTCTACTGAAAAAATATAATCAAACAAAACATCCTCTTTTCTCTCTAGTATATGTCTGAAACTTTTTGTGCATATATCTGTCTTACATTAATGGTAACTCCATATTTACTTCTACAGGCTAAAATTTGGAGTCAGTCTTTCTCCTCATATAATCTACCAGGAAATATCAGCTGGATCTTCCATTAACGTCTTTCTGCCTCTCTTATTGGTTCAAACTCAACTTGATCCAAGACAGCATCATCACTCCCTTGGATCATTGTAATAGGTCCCCACACTGGTCTCTTACTTATACCTGTTTCCCCTTCCATGTAGTCTCATGGAGAAGCCAGAGAAACACTGGAAATATTAAGTCAGTGGAGGAGATGAATTATGTTCCCCGGGGGAGGAAGGGGAATAACATATTCTTAATCTTAATCCATTCCTGTGGTTGTGAACCCATTATAAATAAGATCTTTTGAAGATGTTATTTTTCATTAAGTTATAACCAACTGAACCAATGGGCTTGACTTTGGACTACTGGGGTCCTTTATAAGAGGAACAAAATTTTAAGAGAAAGAGAGAAAGACTCTGGAAGAAGGTGGAAGTCAATGGAACTTAGAAAGAAAGGAGTGGGCTTTCCCATGTTGCTGTGTCCTTTTATGGGAAGGTCAAGGGCTTCTGGTAGCTAACCCCAGAAACCAGTCTTTGGGGGAAAGCATCAACTTGGACTTTGATTTTTGACTTCTCCTATCCTCAAATCTGTGAGAAAATAAATTCCTGTTGTTTAAGCCAACCCATTTTGTGGTATTTGTGATTGCAGCCAGGAAATTAAGATAACTTTTGGTATCAAGGGAGGGATGCTACTATTACAAATACCTAAAAATGTGGAAACAGCTTTGGAATTGGGTAATGGGTAAAACCTGGAAGAATTTTGAATTATTTTATAGAAAAAGCCTAGACTGCTTTGAAAAGACTGGTGGTCAAAATATAGACACTAAGGTTACTTCCGATGAGACCTTAGAAGGAAATGATGGATATGTTAATGGAAATTGGAGGAAAGGGAATCCTTATTTTAACGTGGTAGAGTACTTGGCAAAAAATTAATTTTGATGTCATATGGAAGGCAGAACTTGAAAGTGATGAACTGAGATATTTACCTAAGGAGATTTCCAAGCTAAATATGGAAAGCACAGCTTTTTTTTTTCCTTGCAGTTTATAGTGAAATGAAAGATAAAAGGATAACCTGAGAACTAAACTCCTCAGCACAAAGAAATCAGAAATTGATGATTTGGACCATATCAAGAACATTGTTCCATGTGAGGGTTTAACTGAAAATGGAAACAGACAGCAATTGCCATAGAAACCAAGATTGGAAATGCTGTCCTCAAGGAAAGATCTATGGGAAATCCTTTTTTCTGATGGTTCAGACCCCTGTGAATTAAACACAAAGCCAGCAAGGTGTGTGTATGTGTGTGTAAGGGTATGTGTGTGTGTGAAATTTGTATGAACAAAACCACTGCCAGCGTGGACTAAAAGGGACAGAGAAGGGATAAACTGAAAGAAGAATGACTTCAAGGACAAAACCATGGAAGCAGAGGTCTGAATCAAAGACATTTCCTCAGGCCAGAGAGTGGGCCCACCCATGTGTGTGGAATGGGCAGGTCTACCCGTGTGATTGGAGGGGGTGGGTCTTCTGCCCAGTTGTTCAGGAAAAGTGCTGCCATCCCAGTGTTTGGAGGTGGTGGGGCCTATGCTCTGAGTGGAGAGTATAGCTGTCACCTCAGTGCTCAGAGAGAGTGGGCCTATGCCCCAGGGTGTGCAGAGGGTCTGGCAGTTAGCCATCCCAAAGCTCAGAGAAAATGGAGCCTTTACCACAGTGTTGAGGGAGAACATGGCCTGCACAAGCACTTGGAAAGGGTGAAACTTCAGATCTATCTGACCCGGAAGATGAAACATTGATCTATAGATAACTTACTTTGAAATCTAATGGAATTTGTCCTGCTGGTTTTCAGAAATGTTTGCAACACATGAGCCCCATTTCCTTTTAATTTCTCTCTTCTGGAACGAAAATGTTTATCCTATGCCTATACCTCCATTGTATATTGGGAGGAGATAACTTGTTTTCTAGAAGTCACAGATACACAAACAGAGGGGAATTTTGCCCCAGGATTGACCACGCCCATAACCAATATTGATGAGATTTTGTACTAAGCATTGTTTCTTAAATGACTTAAGATTTTTTGAATATTGTGATGTAATGATTGCATTTTGCACATAGAAGGAACATGTCTTTTGTGGGTCCATAGGGTATCAATTTTTATGTACCCCCCAGAATCTTTTCTTAAACCTAAATTATTCTTATGGGTGTGAACCCATTATAAGTAGCACCTTTTGATGAGTTAAGGGGTCCACACCTCAATCAGGATGGGTCTTAATACTATTTCTGGAGGCCTTTATAAACAGAATGAAATTTAGACCTAGGGAGAGAAAGACATAGAGGGTGCAGCCAGAAGCTCAATATCAATGGCACCTGGAAGAAAAGGCAGAGGTCAGGAGATGCCACCATGTGCCTTGCCATGTGACAAGCTAAGGATCAAGTATCGCCAGCAACTAGCCCCAGAATGCCATAATCTTCAGGGAGAAAGCATTGCCTTGATGTTGCCTTGAATTGGACATTTTTCATAACCTCAATACCATAAGCAAATAAATTTCCATTGTTTAAGCCAAATTGTTGCATGATATTTGCTAGAGCACCCAAGGAAGTTAAAAGAGATGCCTTTACTGTCCCATTTTATAAAACTTCCAAAGAAGTAATAATTTCAGTCCTACATCATCATTTCCAGAAACAACAAAAAGAGGAAACATTCTCCAAATCATTTTATGGAGCAACCTAACCTGGATAACAAACTCAACTTGGGGAGTAAAAGAAAAGAAAAGTACAGGAAAATCTCACACATAAACACAGATGCAAATGTCTTAAAGAAATTATTAGCAAACCAGGGCCAACAAAATGTTAAAAGAATAATGTATCATGACCAATAAAGATTTATACCATGAATGGAAAGCTAAATAAATATTATAACAGCATATGCTCATCTTAATAGATATTGAAAAAAATGATGGATTAAACCCATGAGCCATTAGGATTAAAACTTAAAACTATTAACCAATTGAGACTATAAAATAATAGTACATATAATACTTGATAGTTAAACCTTTAAATCTTTCCTTTTGTTATAAAATGAATAAGGGTACTTGCCATTGCCTATTCTGTTTAACATTTTACTGGAAGTCATTATCAGAATAAGAAAGAAAAAAATGAATAGATAAGATTTAATTAGAACTGAAAAGAAAATACAAAGATACCATTGTCCATAAATGCTATAACTATGATTATTTTATTACTCATTTTAAAACTATCATTATTACTCATTTTCTTATTAATTATATTTGGCTATTTTATTGACTTCATTTTTGAAGAAGTTTTGAATCACAGAAGGGTTACAATTGTGACAGGGGAGGATCATTGGTGCAGAGTGTCAGTGCTGGGGGATACATGGGAGGAAGCTCACCTGGACATACATATAAAGCATATAAATGTGTTCAGACATTCATAGGGCATTGTCATGGTGGGTGGAGTGTCACACAATAACCAAAGGAATATTAAATTCCCATCCTGGGGAGCTCTGCCACATTCTCTAATAGATCAGCAAAAATCCCTTGAGTACAGGGGCAATGATTAGTGAAGGAGGATGGTTTATTGACAGGCCCTTGATATTAATGATTGTGCATATGAACCTTTACTCTTAAAATTGAAACTTAGCCTAGTATTATAGGGTGCCTAAGAGTTGCCTCCTGGAAGCCTCGTTGTTGCTCAAATATGGCCTCTCTCTAAGACAAACTCAGCATATAAATATATTACCTTCCCCCCAGCGTGGGATATGACTCCTGGGGATGAGACTCCCTGGCACTTAGGGATGAGTACCAAGCACCAACTAGCAATGCAACTGGAAAAAGATCTTGACCAAAAGAGAAAAAGGCAAAGACAAATGAGTTTATATTACTAAGACACTTCAATGTGAGTTGGGAGGTCATTCCAGAGGTTACGCTTATGCACATCTCAGCAGGATCTCTTTGACTGCTAAAGTAGATACTACCCCAAATAGTAGGACTCCTGTGGGCTCCAGGCACTAAAGTCAGGGCAGATAGCTCAGGAGTTTGGTGCCTTGCCAGTGAGCCCTACTTTGGAATTTATGCTCCCCAGAGTGGCAGAGTTGGAGTCAGTTGTGGTTTCCCTACAAATGGCTCTCCTGTCCTTCTATTTGAACCTATAATTAGTACTAGAGTTGGTAAGTGTATGTCCAAGAGACTTTAAATTTTTGGGCTGTCCATGTGCTGGGCCTTGAATCTCATCTGAGTTGCAACACCTGCTCTCCAATTCATTGGTCTCACCCAGTAAAACTAACATGGAGGCAATGATGGACAACTACCACACCAAGGAACCGAAAGAGTCTACAAACGCAAGCAAGAAAGTCCCATCCATAGGCCCTATGAGAACACAACCCCTTCTCAATTAGAGGTGGAGTGGACATCACCATCCCAGAATCCTCAGGATTGGGAAATTAACTATGGACTAAAGTAGACTTACTGGTATTCTACTATAAACATTGTGATTCTAGCAATGAAAGAAATTATATCATTGATGTGGAGGCAGTGGCCACTGAAGGTTTTGATGGCAGGGAGAGAGAAAAATAGGTATACTACAGGGGCATTTTTGGGACTTGGGAATTGTCCTGAATGACATTGCAACGACAGATACAGACCTTTATAAATCTTGTCATAACCTACAAAATTGTGTGGAGGAGAGTTTAAACTATAATGTAAATTTTAATCCACGCTTAGTAGCAATGCTCCAAAATGTGTTCATCAATTACAATGAATATACCTCACTAATGAAGGATGTTGTTAATGTAGGAAAATGTAGGAGGTGTGGGGAGCGAGGCATTTGGGAACTCCCTATAATTTTTATGTGACATTTGTGCAATCTAAGTATCTTTAAAAAAAAGTACACAGACTCTAAAAGTAAATTATTAAAATGAATAAGGGTGTTCAGCAAATTTGTTGCTTGCGGAATCAAAATGCAAACATCTATTGTTTGTTTTTCTGATAATGACTGATTAGGCTGATATGTACCAACCCTGATGAAAATTTGCATTTGTCTGTTTTTAAAGTGATCAGGAAAGGGAAAATTTGTGACACGATTCAGAAAAAAAAAGAGAGCCAAAAAAGGTAAGTCAGTCAGCTGGGGCCACAATAATTCTCAAGGCAATTGATGATTCTATAGTTAAATAGAAGTAAATTAGCAGCTTTAAAGCTAAACAGAGTTTGGGGAGTTCACTTGGTTTAGAAGGACAAAAACATAGAGTTTGGTGCTTTGCAAACAGAAATAATCCTAGTAAACATTCCAGAATTTTTACTGGGACCAAGAAGGGCTATATCCAAACAGCAAGTATGAACCAGAATTAGATCAGCTCTTAGAAGGACTGAAGTACTGAAGCACAAATTTATATCAGCATAAAAACATTAAGTGGTTCCAGGTGAACAGCCTCAGCTTGCTTAATTTCTTTGGCCAAGTAAATCCTCTATGATGTCTCATCTTCTCAGTTATCACCCATATTCTCAAAATATTTTCATAATTGTCCATAACTAACATTTGGAACAAAAATTTTACAGCATAACCCATCAAATAGAAGGGCGTGAGTTGACAGAACAGGAAGAAATAAAAGAGACAACCTCAGATGCAAAAGATATAAAATATTTGAGTTATCAGTTACCACACACAGACTTTAAAGTAAATTTAATCAATATTAGCTTGGAATTAAATGGCAAAAAATGAGAAATTTGGAAGAAAACTAAAACTTACTAAAAACATGAAATGTAAATTCCAGACCTGAAATTAAGAACTCAATTGGATGGATCGAGAAACAGATTAGGTATTTTTAAAGAACACCAAGAGAATTGGAAAAGAAGTTAGCAGAAAATATTCATATCAAACAGTAGATTTAACAGGGGTGGAAAACCTTGAAAATATCATTTAGAGATTTTTGGGACATGATAAAGATGTAATTGCAGTCCCAGAAGCAAGAGAGACAACAGGGAAGAATCAATATTCAAAGATAGAATGAATAAAAGTATTTAAAGTTGTTAGAACTTAAAATGCAACACATTCAAGAAACCCAATGAATCCCACCATGCTAACTAGAAAATAGAACTGACTTAGTTGCATCATAGGAAAACTGATGAAAAACAAACACAAGTAGAATATCTAAATAGCAGTAAGAGAAAATACATTCTTTCAAAGAAAAAAAATAAAAGGAAAATGGAAACTAGAAAGCTATGAAATGATAATTCCACAAACTTATACTATGTCCAGCAAAAATTACTTCAAAAACTAAGTAGAAAATAGAGATTTCTGCCTCCATCTATAATGAAATAACAGTGATTGGATTTACCCCACCACATATACACATGTACCTTTTAAACAGCCAGAAAAATTGACAAAAATATACCACCACATTTTGCAGATATTGGCATAACAAGGAGGTTAGACCCCAAACTACCTCAACTTTCTGCCTGGAGGCAGTTTACAAGTTATGACACAAAATAGATAATCCAAACAGAACCCAAAAGGTTTGGTGAGTTTGTGGATAGTGATCAGAGTCTGGGGGCTTCAAGGTGTCTAGAATATGAACACCATGATATCAAAGATTAGGGCGTGCATAGAGAAAAAGACACGGAGATCGAGATCTGCATATGAGTTAACCTGAGTCCAGCAATGAAAAATCTAAATTTTATTATGTCTGGCAAGCCATTAAAATTACCAATAATGTAATGAAACAAGAAAATATAACCCAAAACCAGGAAAGCTCCATCAATAGAAAATATGCAGAGATAAGAGAGATTATGGAATTAACAAAGATGTTAAAACAGCTATAATAAAGATGCTCCATATGGTAAAAAATGAAAAACATGAACATGATGAGGAAAAAATAGAAGATATATACTTAAATAAAACTCTTAGATAATTAAGAGGCAATTTCTAAAATGAAAAGCTTACAGATAGTATTAATAGTAGACTTAATACACTGCAGAATAAATGCATAGTAATGTGAAGAAATAGCAATTAAAACTTTCCAAAATGAAGCACAGAAAGAAAAAGTATTAACAGTAATAACAAAATGAACAGAGAATCAGTGACCAGTGATATTATAAAGTAGTCTAAGAAAAGTGTGATTGGAATTTAAGAAAAGGAGGGGAGCACAAAAGAAATTTGAAGTAACAATGGTTGAGATATTTCTAAATTTGATGAAAAAGTAAAAACCACAAATGTAAGAAATTCATCAAATGTTAAGCAGAAGAAAGCTAAAAATCTACACAAAAGTACAATATAACCAATGTTCTGCAAAAATAATGATGAAAATCTTCAGGGCATCTAAGAAAAAAAGACAAATACATACAGAAAAAAATAGAGAAGAATATTAAGTATGCTTTACTCAGAAACAATTTGACAAAAAGGATGGTTGGGAGACATCTAGGAAAAGAAAATGTCAATATAGAGTCTATCAAAATAACTTTCAAAAGTGAAAACAAATTTAATATGCATTTTTTTGAAAAATCAAATGCTGAGGAATGAACCACCTGTGGATTTTCACTACTAGAAATGTTTTAAGGAAATACTTTAAGCAAAAAGAAAATGATACCACATGGACTGAAGGCACATTAATGATATATGGGTGTGGTAGATTGAATCATGTCCTACTCAAGGACATGCTCAAGTCCTTAGCACCAGTGTTGTGTGTAAGATTCATTTGTAAAAAGGATCTTTGTAGATGTGGTAAAGGCCAAACCCGAATCAAAGATGGTATAATTTAATATGGTATGACTGGAGTCCTTTCAAGAATGGTTATTTGTGCATGGCAATATAAGCCACAGAAGGAGACAAAAAGAGACAGATGGCTGTGTGACAGGCCAGAGATTGATTTTCAGCAAGACCAGATAAGAAAACTACAGACTTCACAGAAGGTAGGACCTGCTAATACCTTGATTTGGCACTTACAGCCTTCAAACTGTGAGCAAATATTATTATTATTTACACCACTTATCTTGTGGTATTTTGTTATAGCAGCCCAAGCAATCTAAGACACTGAGAAGCAATTTTCTCATTGTTTATCTCTTTAATGTATAAATAATTGTCTGTTTAAAGCAAACAAAAGTAACTATTGTAGAGTTTCTAATCATATGTAGAAGTGAAATATAAGACAAATACGGCACAAAGAACGGTAGGGAAAATATACATATAAACCCTTGCAAACTTTTTACACTATATGGGATGTGGCATAATATCAACATTAGATAAAAACTTTGATAAATTTATATTGTATATTGTAAATGCTATAGCAACCCTAAAAATAAAAGAAAGGTGTACAACAATATAATGTGATATGGGGATAAAATTGTCTCAAACAAATACTCGAATATTGCAAAGGAAGGAAGGAAAAGAGGGAAAAAAGGAAACAAGAACGTATGAATAAATAAAAGACAAATAGCAAAATAGTAAATTAAAATCCAATCACATCAATAATCACATAAAACATAAATGATCCGATCACTACAATAAAAGGGAAAGATTATCAAATTGAATTTGAAAGCAAGACCCAATAATATGCTTTCTAAAAAAAGCCACTTTAAAATAAAAATGAAAAGTGAAAAGTAAAAGGATGGAAAAATATACACCATGTAATTACTAATCAAAAGAAAGCTGGAAAAGCTATATTATTATAATTCAAAATAGATTTCAGAACAAGGAAATGACCAGAAATAAAGAGGAACATTTCATAATAAAGATGGTGTCAATTTCTTCCAGTGGACATGATATAAATGGGCATTCACCTAATATCATATTTTCAAATATAAAAGATTTAAGAAGCTTTATAAGAAATAAAGAGGTCCACCTCATGTCGATAAAACCCTGAACCACAGGAAGTTAAAATAATTCTAAATTACTATGCACGTAATAATATAGTTAAGGCAAAATTTTAGAATGAGAAAAACAAATAAATCTGCAAACACTTCATCCAATAATGTAAACTACTAAGACAAAAATTAGAATGATAGATTTGAAAAGAAGGTAATACATTATTGCAATATATGTGAACATATAACATTTATTAAAATTGACCAAATGTTGGCTCAAAAAGCACATATGATCTAACTTCAAATAATTGATATCACACAGGGCATGTTCTCTGCTAGCAATATCATTTTAGAAATATCCATCTTGGGAAATTAAAGAATGGACTATATATATCAAGAGCTTCCATTATATTTAAATCTTTATCCTGAGTAATTCTATTTCTAAGAAACTATCTTTAGAGGTTTAATCTTGAATGTGAATACATCTTTAGATTCAAAGATTTTAAACAGTATTAATGACAGAATGAAAACATGGTTTAGTGAACCAGTATATCTGTATATATGATCCATGATTGCAAAGCTTTAATATAATATAATAGCTTAAATAACAAGTGAACAAATATGATACAAAATTCAATATGATTTTATCTACATAAAAAGTTAAGCACAAGAGAATTGCTGCATTAAACATGCAAATGTGTTAACAATTGTGGTGAGGTTATAGTTTTCCTCTTCTTTCTTTTCCTCTTTAATTTTATATACATTCAACATTGAACAAATGATCATTTTTATCATCAGAAAAAATTACATAACAAAGTGATCTCATAATTTTGTCCTCACTTTTTATTAAGAGATTTCATGTTTATATTTTACTATTTCTGTTACAAAAAGCAGTGGGAAATCTCAGATGCCTTTTAATGTTCTTTACTCTTCAACCCCCATTGTCAATGACCAAAACACTTGTTTCAACTCCCAATATATTCATAAAAGAGTGTTTCCTGCTTTCTATGCATGGTGTTATTGCTTTTCTATGGGAGTGTTAAAATAGTCTCTCAACGGCTTTTCTTGGTTCTAATCCAGCTCTTTCTCCTGCTGTTCTGTCAATTCCTCTTCCAAGCTGGTTCCAGAAAGATATTTCTAAAACATGATCTTGATCTTGTCATTGCCCTCATTTAAAAGCCTGTGAAAACATTTCTTACTAGATTAGATACTATAATTTCACTCAAAAATCACACTAATCTGTTAATAATAGGGGAAACTATGTGTGTCGAGGGAAGATTATATGGGAATTCCATATAATTTCCTTGTAATTGTTCTGTAAATGGAAATCTAAAACTTCTCTAAAAATAAAGTTTATTATTACAAAAAAGTCAGCAATCTGACTTCAGTTTGACTTTTCTGTTTTTCTCCAGCCCTTACCAATCACACACATGCACATCATGTACCAGAGAGAGGGTCTAGTTATATTACTTTCCATGTTTCAAATACTCCATGCATCTTGATTTGTTTGCATTTACATTGGTATGTTATTCTTTCTTCTTGACATGTTCTTCCATTTTTTCTCAGCCTGGCAAAAATTTCACTTATTCTTCAATATGTGGTTTAAAGATTGCCTTTTCAATAGCACACACAATTGTTAAAGCACACTTATCAATAATCCCAGAGCAATTTAATTTATATACCTTATATTTTACACTGCATCATAAACTGCTCTTTGCTTATCTTTGCCATTATGGCTATCTATCCATTAAGTTCCTAAGAGGCAGAGACTGTGTCTTACGCATCTTTGAATCTTCAGTATCCTAAGTTGTTGATGTGCTATTAACAAATGGTGAGCTAAATTTGAATAAAGTGACATTAAGAAATAACTAATTTTTATTTAAAAATTTATAAATTTTCTTTATTATTTACTCTGCTGGACCAAATGTTGCCATACATCTGTTATGTGAATTGCTATTTTATGTTACTTAAACTGATTACTTGACACACTGCAATCTGACTCAGTCCCACTACTTGATTGAAATGTTCTCCCTAAGGTCTCCAGTGACAAGACTTATTGCCAAAATCAATGATCAGTTTTACCTAATTAATTTCTATTAGTTTTGTAACTTTTTTTTCTTATTGAACACATCAACATTTCAGTCTCTTGAGCACTCCCACATTTTTAAACTTCACCTCCACTTGATGATTCCCTACCCTTCGTATACTAGCATTTTTTTTCTAACCCTTGGACCATTACATTTCTGTTGAGGTTTCTACATTTCATTTCAGTACTTAAATGGTGGTTATCTTTTGGCTACATGTTCTGTGTACCCTTGTCATTCTTTGCTGTCAATGTAGTCTCAACTTCACTCTATCCTTAGCACTGCAGAACAAATTATTTTTGTAAAATACAAATCTGGCTGTTTTATATTCCTATTTGAAACCCTTAATGGAGACTATTAATTATTTTGTGTAAAAATTTTTCTCTTGAAATGTGTGTGCTACATCAGAAGAAGATATTTGAGTTGCGATCCATATTATTATAATGAATACCTATGTAACCACCTCATACCTTAAGAAAAAGAACATTAAAATAATTATGAAGCTCCTCATTGTCCTTCTCTGAATGCACTCTCATTTCTCTCTCCTTCCAAAAATAATCACTATTCTGAATACTGTGTTTATCATTCTTTGCTTGTTTGAAAAAACCATATTATTTTAGAACAGTTCTAGATTAACAGAATTATTGTGAAGTCAGTAAAGAGAGTTCCTACATATTTCAGACCCAAGTTTCCCTATTAATAGCATTTTATATTGGTAGGGTACGTTGTTTACAATTATTGGACATTTATCGATACATAATTATCAACAAAAGTCCATACTATTCTGATTTCCTCAGTTTTTCCCTAATGTCCTTTTTCAGTTCCAGGATCCCATCCAGGATATCACATTACATTTAGTTGTCATCTTCTCTTTGGCTTTTCTTGGTTGAGCCAGTTTTTCAGGTTTTTTCTATTTTGGATGATCAGAACAATTATGGAGACTTCTGATCAGATACATTTTACAGAAAAGTTCTCAAATGGAATTTGCATGATGTTTTACACGTTAGAATGAGATTATGGTGTTTTGAGAAGACCACAGGAGAAAAGTGCCTTTTTTTTTTTATCAGTTTATATTAAATGTATCAACTATATCATGACATAAATGTTGAAGATATCCATGATTACTTCTGAGATTGTGTTCATCACTTTTCTCATACAAAGTTATTTTTTGCCTCTCTCCATAACGTATTCTTTGGAAGGGAGTTGCTAAGTATAGCCCACACTTAAAGAGTGGGGAGTTAAGTGCCTCCTCCTTGAAGGTGAAGTATCTATTTGAATTATTCAGAATTCTTCTGAACAGTTTTGTCTCTTCTCTACCATTTATTTTTACTTAATCATCTATTTTTATTACTATGCACTCATGGGTATTTATCTTACAATACTACCGTACTTTTTGTTCATATTGTTCTGTCTTTGACTATTGAGAGTTTTCAGCTGACTCCTGTGTCTCTATGACACACCCTCATGATTTTAATTCTTTGTTGAACACTTTCTTAGCTTCTAAAACTGCAGTATTCTCCAGCATCATTTTGCATGTTTCCTGCTTTGGTCCTAGAGTCAGCCATTTCTCTAAGGTATTAGAAACCAAAATCTGGGTGCTGATATGCTCATTGGTAGTGGCATGTTGCTACATCTAGGTCCTCTCAACTGAGATAGCAAGGTGCTGTGTGAGTGTATAGCATCCCATACATGCATACATATCTACAAATATTTATATGTGTAATAATCTGTGTATACATTGAGCTAAACATGAGCTCATACAGATGTCTCCAACTCGAATGCATTATAAAATGGGTCATTCTATCCTTGTCCCCTTGCTTATCTGTTCCACTTGAGCTATTTTCTCTGTAAAATGTAACATCTGTGTCTAGCTTCATTTTCATGTATATGAACATTCAATTGTGCAAACATCACTTTTTGAATTAATTTTGCTCCTTTGTCACAGATCAGTTGATTTCAATGGTGTGGGTGTATTATTGGGCTCTCAATTCTGTTTTATTGTTCTACATGTCTCTTTTTGTCAATGTCATGCAGTATTTACAATAGTTTATAAAGCTAAAGTAAATTTCATTGTGTCTTGAACTGGGTAGAGTCCTCCAACTTTATTCTTATTTTTCACTATTGTGTTGTCTATTCTAGGTCTTTTGCCTTTCCATTTGAAATTTAAAACCAGATTGTCAATATCTACAAAGTATCTTCTTAGATTTTGACTAGAATTGATGAGAATTCTAAGATAGCTTGCTAGGATTTTCATTCTGATTGTATTTAATTTATACATCAACTTGGGAAGAAATTATATCTTAATAATGTGGAGTTTACCAATACATAAATATGGAATATACTAACATTTATTTAGATTTTTAAAAATATGTTTCATCATTGTTTTGCAGTATTCTGCATCTGGATCCTATATAAATTTTCTTAGATTTATAGATAAGTTTTCATATTTTTGTCTTCTTAATTGCATTTAAAAACATTAAATTACAAAGTTTCATTGTTGATGTATAGCAAGCAATTGACTTTCATGTATTATATTCTGAGACCTTGCTATAATTGCCTAATATTTCCAGAAGTTTTTACAATCCCTTATTCCTTGGTAGTTTCTACATAGAAAATCATTTCATCTGTGAATAGAAAGTGCCATATTTCTTACTCTATAATGGGTATACATTTTGTTTCCTTTCTTTGTCTTATTATACTAATGAGGACTTTCAGTTCAATGCTGAATAAGAGTAGTGAGAGGATATCCTTACCTTGATCTTGTTCTTAGGAGAAAATGATTCAGCACTAAAGTATGAATGTTAGTCATCAGGTCAGGTTTTTTGGTAGATTTTTTTTTATCAAATTGAGGATGAACTTCTCTAGTAATAATTTGACATGATCATATGATTTTTTTTCTTCTTTTATCTTGTGATGTGGTCAGTTGAATTTTTTTATATTCAAATGTTGAGCCAACCTTTCATACTTGGAATGAAACACACATTATTGTGATATATCATTCTTTTTATACATTGCTTTATTCATTTTGTTAATATTTTTAGGGTATTTTCTGCATCTCACACATGAGAGATATTGTTCTGCAGTTTTCCTTTATTGTAATTTCTTTATCTGGATTTGGTATTAGAATAATGATCAATTCATACAATGATTTAGGAGGTGTCCTTTTTCTCTTTTCTGGAAGAGATTGTAAAGAACTGATGCCATTTGCTCCTTGAAAGTTTGGTAAAATTAGTTAGTTAAAACATCTGGGAAAATTGATGGAGAGGGGAAGAGCAAGATGGCATCAGTTTAGGAGGGCGCTCGCTGATTCACTCTCTGAGGATGGCTGATTGGAGACAGGGTCCTGCCAGGGGGGTCTGTGCTGGGGCACATGGAGCAAGAGCCATGGGGACATCGATCTTGAGGGAGCTGGAGGCAAGGTGGATGACTCAGGAAGGATTCGTGAGTCGTCCCCTGCCTGTGGTGGTTTACACAGATGGCTGAGCCCCACCCTCAGGGAAAAAGGCTGGTTTCAGCTGCAACTCCCGCCGGCAACCCAGTGAGAGGGAGCGTTCTCCGAGAGTGGGAGGGTTTGGCGGAGGGTTGAGAGGGGTTTCCTTTCTGTGGATTTGGCTGCCTGGAACCCCTCATAGCTTTGGGGAGTAGATAAGCTGGCTTGAAGCAGAGCCAGATGAGGGGAGAGGTGAATCTGCTGAAGAAGCCTGATTTACCCATCAGCCCGGTGATCCTGAGGCTTGGCTCCAGAGGGGGCAGAGTCAGCAAATTTTATCATTCTGCACTGACAAGCATCAGAGCTTCAGCTCCCCTGGGGAGGCCAGGAAGTGGGAAGTGCTTGATTAGTTTCCACCAGCCTA
>JAQZBX010068475.1:0-15745 GCA_029593785.1 Cabassous unicinctus | reverse complement strand
TCTCTTAGCCATATAAACTCATTTGTCTTTACGTTTTCCCTGTTTTATTTGAGGTGTTTTTCCAGTTGCATTCATAGTTGGTTCTTGGTAGTAATCCCTCGGTGCCTGGGAGGCTCATCCCTGGGAATCATGTCCTATGCTGGGGGGAATGTAATGCATTTATATGCTGAGTTTGGCTTAGACAGAGGCCACATTTGAGCAACAAGGAGGCTCTCAGGAGGCAACTCTTAGGCACCCCACAACACTAGGCTAAGTTTCATTTTCAAGAGCAAAGGCTCATAAGCATAGTCGTCAATATCAAGGGCCGATCAGTGGATCATCCTCCTTCGCCAGTCATTGCCCTTGCACTTGGGGGACTGTTGCAGCTCCATTAGAGAATGTGGCAGAGCTCTCCAGGATGGGAATTCAATATTCTCTCAGTTATTGTGTGAGTCTCCACCCACTGTGACAATGACCTGTGAACATTTGAACATATTTATATACTTTATATGTATGCCCAGGTGAACTTCCTCCCATGTATCCCCCCATCACAGACACCCCATACTAATGATCCTCCCCTGCTCCAGTTGTAACCCTTCTGTGATCCAAAGCTTCTTCAAAAATGAATCCATTAAAATAGCCAAATACAATTAATAGGAAAATGAAATAATAATAATAGATTTAAATATAAGAAATTAAATACATAAAAAGTTGTAAAAACTAAAAATAAAATAAAATGAAAAGACTGGGATATTAAGAAATAATGAAATACATAAAATTTTTTTTGAGATTTTGCATTTCATCACTGTAATATCTGGTGTCCTATATGTACAGTGGCATTTTCTTCCATTTATTCCCAAGTGTCTTACTAATTTTCATTTTGTATTCAAAGAAGTTTTAGGTCATAATAAAGTCACATACAGAATACAGGGGACTCTCATATACCCAACATCCTCCCCTTTCCCCCTTCCCATATTAATACCTTTTTATATGTGCATAGTACCTTTGTTGTAACTGATATACAAATAGTGAAACATAGCTACTAAACATGGTCAATGGTTTGCATTGTGGTTTACATTTTAGACCATACACTTTTATAAATTTGGTGATATTTAACATGGCCTGTGTCCATCATTACAAGATCATGTAGAACACTTTCATTTCCCACTAAATACCCCATTTGATCTATTCTATTCTTCCCTCCCTCACCCCCCCGCCGGGTCCCATGGCGATCTCCTGACTTCACTCCTTGGATGACAAGATTCATGGTTACTTGCAACACCAAGGTCTTGACACACTGGTTTGTCCTCCCCTATTAGGAACCACCCATGCTCTTGAAAGACTCCCGCCTCTCTATTTGTCAGTAAATTGGTTCTCCCCAGGATGGGAGTCCAACTCCTTCCTGCTCATTATGTAGGTCTCCACCTACTCATACAACACATTATGACAAAATGATCACTCACACACTCCCTAGAAGCCTACTCCAGGTGTGCCCTGTTCCGAATGCCCCGCCCCATCCAACACCCTAAACCAGTAACATTTCCTTGTCATATTGTCATAAGAGCATTCCCAACTTTGTACTTTCAACTATATACCTGCAAATCCCCAATGTTCACCTGGTCCCTCCCCCAACCCTCCCCCCAGTTCCCTGGACCTTCCAACTCACCCTGCCCAATTTACCCACCTGTCAAACCTGAGCCACCCAACCCAAAAATATCAGTACCCTCCTGTCATATGCCTTCAATGGGCAACTACACTCTTTCACCTTACCATAGAATACATCCATATAGGTGTTGGCTTACAACCTTCTTCTTCTTTTCTATTTTCTGTAAACCTATCTTCCAGACAATAGCTCTCTGAGTCTGCTCAATTTGCTGAATTCACATCAGTGAGCTCATGTACTGTTCATCTTTCAATGCCTGGCTTGCTTCACTCTACATAAGGTCCTCAAGATTCATCCATTTTATCCCATGTGTTAGCACTGTATTTCTTCTTACAGCTGAGTAATATTCCATTGTATGTATGTACCACATTTTGTTTATCCATTTATATGTTGATGGGCATTTGGGTTGATTCCAACTTTTGGCAATAGTGAATAATGCCACTATGAACAATCGTGTGTATATATCTGTTTGTGTCTTTGCTTTCAGTTCTTCTGGGTTTATACTCAGCAATGGAATTGCTGGATCAAATCTCAGTTCTATAGTTAGTTTTTTGAGCAACCACCAAAGTGTTTAGACTTTTTTTTAGTCCACAAAATGGTTGGACTATTCTACATTCCCATGAGCAGTGGATGAGGGTTCCCATTCCTTCACATCTTCTCCAACACTTATAGTCCTCTGTTTTCTTAATAGCTGTCAGTCTAATGGACTGACGTAAGATGGTATCTCATTGTAGTTTTGATTTGCATTTCCCTAATAGCTGGTGAAGTTGAGCATCTCTTCATGTGCTTTTTAGCCATTTGTATTTCTTCCTTGGAGAAGTGTCTTTTCAGGTTGCTTGCCCATTTTAAAATGGGTTGTTTGTCTTTTTATTTTTGAGGTGTAGGATTTCTTTATATATGCTGGAGATTAGGCTCCTATCAGATATATGGTTGCCAAATATTTTCTCCCATTGGGTAGGCTGCCTTTTTCTTTCCTGATAATGTCCTTTGAGGTGTAAAAGTTTTAAATTTTGCAGTGATCCTATTTATCTATTTTTTCTTTCACTGCTCATGCTTTGGGTGTGAAGTTCATGAAACCATTTCCTATTCCAAGGTCCTGTAGATGCTTCCCTACATTATCTTCCGAGGTCTTTATGGTCTTGTTTCTTCTATTTAGATCTTTGATCCATCTTGAGTTGATTTTTGTATAAGGTGTGAGATGGTGTTCCTTTCTCATTCTTTTGGATATGAATATCCAATTATCTAAGCACCATTTGTTGATGAGGCTATTGTCTCCCAGTGGGCTTGGTGGCCTTGTCAAATATCAGATGACTGTATATGTGAGGACCTCTATCACAACTCTCGATTCGGTTCCCTTGGTCAGTATGTTTATTCTTGTGCCAATACCATGCAATTTTGACCACTGTAGCTTTGTAGTATATTTTAAAGTCAGGTAGTGTGATTCCTCCAATTTCATTTTTCTTTTTCAATATATCTTTGGCTATTCAGGGCCTCTTACCCTTCCAAATAAAATTTGTAGTAAGATGTTCCAATTCATTAAAAAATGGTGTGTTGATTTTTATTGGGATTGCATTAAATCTGTAGATTAGTTTGGGTAGGATAGACATCTTAATGAGGTTTAGTCTTCCTATCCATGAACAGGGGACATTCTTCCATTTATTTATGTCTTCTCTGATTTCTTTTAACAGTGTTGTATAGTTTTCTGTATATAATGTATAAATTATATACAGATGTATAAATTTAACATATTTAGTTAAATTTATTCCTAGGTATTTGATTCTTTTAGTTACTATTGTAAATGGTATTTTTTTCTTGATTTCTTCCTCAGATTGCTCATCATTGGTGTACAGAAATTCTACTGATTTTTGAGCATTAATCTTATAGCCTGCGACTTCACTGAACTCATTTATAAGTTCTAGAAGCTTTGTTTTAGATTTCTCAGGGCTTTCTATGTATAGGATCATGTCGTTTGCAAATAGTGAAATTTTTACTTCTTCCTTTCCAATCTGGATGCCTTTTATATCTTTTTCTTGCCTCAGTGCTCGAGCAAGTACTTCTAAGACAATGTTAAATATGAGCATACAATTAAGCATTGTCTTAATATGAGACAATGTTAAATAGTGGGCATCCTTTTCTTGTTCCCGATCTTAGAGAGAAAGCTTTTAGGATTTCACTATTAAAGATGATGTTAGCTGTGGGTTTTTCATATATACCCTTTATCATGTTCAGAAAGTCTCCTTCTATTCCTATCTTTTTCAGTGTTTTTATAAGGAAAGTGTGCTGTATTTTGGTGAATGCTTTTTCTGCATCTATAGAGATGATTATGTAATTTTTTTCTTTCGATCTGTTTATGTGGTGTATTACATTGGTTGATTTCCTTATGTTGAACCATCCTTGCATACCAGGGATGAAACCCACTTGGTCATGATGTATAATTCATTTGATGAGTTGTTGAATGCACTTAGCAAGTATAATTGTTGAGGACTTAAGCATCTAGATTCATTAGAGAGATTGGTCTGTAATTTTCCTTTTTTTGTGGCATCTTTGTTTGGCTTTGGTATTAGGGTAATGTTGGCATCATAGAAGGATTTAGGCAATGTTCCCTCTACTTCTATTTTTTGGAAATGTTTAAGCAGGATTGGTGTTAGATTTTTGCAGAATGTTTGGTAGAATTCACCTGTGAAGCCATCTGGCTTAAAAATAATTTAGTTATTTTTTATAAGTGAAGTTGTATATTTAAAGAATAACCATGCAGAAAATGCAGAGTGCACCAAGAGTTTACCACTTGTATTATTCAGCCAAAGGGGTGCTAATGCAAATACCAGAAATAGGTTGATCTTTATAAAGGGTATTTATTTGAGGTAGAAGTCCACAGTTACCAGGCCATAAAGCTTAAGTTTCTTCTCTCACCAAAGTCCATTGCCACATGTTGGAGCAAGACAGCTGCCGACGTTTGCCAGGGTTCAGGCTTCTTGGGTTCCTCTCTTCCCGGGGCTGCTTTTAACTCCGGGCTTAGCTCCTCTGTTTCCTCCACAAGGTCAGCTGTAGACTTTCAGGTGAACAGCTCACTTCTCTTCTCCTGGGGCCTTCTCTCCAACATCAAAACTCCAACCTCAGAACTGCTCCTCAAAACTGCTCCCTCTGTCCTTTGCCTTGCCTTTTATATTCGATTCCCCCACCCACCAAGGGGTGGGGCTCAATGCCCTACTGAGGTGGCCCAGTCAATGTCCTAATCATAACTTAATCATGCTCAGATTAACAGATCAGTTTACAAGCATGATCCAATTATATTTTTGGAATTCATAATTACATCAAATTGCCAAACGGCTACATTCCACCCTCTGAATTCCAAAAATACATTACAATATTAAAAAAACTTAAATCAGTAACAATTTAAGCACAAAATCATATCATAGGCAGTTTAAAGAAATATAGTTTGTCTTCAGGCAAAATCCCGTCTGCTATAGACCTCCGAAACTTACAAAACAATTTACCCACTTTCAATACACAAATGGAAAAGCAAAGAATAATCATTTTCATTATCACAAGGAGAAACTGGTATGTTAAACATGAGCCATGGGTCCTGTACAGTTCAGTAAACCTGCAGGGCATCCTCCATTTGAGTTCCAAGTCTGAGAATCATTCTTAAGATGATGGTTTCTTCTCCTTGGGGCCACATGGGGACCCACCCTTTCCACAGGCTTGCCCAATGGCCATTTTCTTGGTTCCACCTTCATCAAGCATCTGGGTGTTGACCAAGCTCCAGACCTCATCCTCCAAGAGTGTTGGGGTGATTGCCACACCTTACCCAGTCTTTGGGTTAGAGTCTTAGCCCCCTTAGTACAGTGAGGTGAAGACAACATTCCCCCTAACCTTTGGCATACAGGTTCAGCCCTCTCAGAGCAATGGGTTGACCACCTGACCTTTTCTAATCCATGGGGGACAGGAGCACATCTCTCAGACTTATGGGGTGCTGACCTTAACTGCCCTAATCTTTGAGGAATGTGCTCCACCCTCCCTGTACCCTGGGGCAGCAAAATTCTTCCTGAACATCAGGTGGGAACATCCACCCTCTTCAACTGCTGGGGCAAACACACCCTCTCTGTACACATGGGTGGGGCTCCTCTCTTGGCCCAAGGTGATGTCTTAATTCCTGATCTCAGCTTCCATGGTTTTCTCCTTAAACCTGCTTCTTCTTCAATATCTCCTTTCCATGTCTTTTTTAGTCCAAGCAAACAGGGGTTTGTTCACACAGTGCTCTCAGAAATGTTCTTGGTTTAGCATGTAAGAAGCAGGGGTCCAAGCCATCAGACAGTAAGACTTTCCACAAGTCTTTCCAAGATAACTGCATCTTCAATTCTGATTTACAAGTTCCAGATTTACCTAAGTCTTCAAATGGGGCACTTTCATTTGGAAACTTGATTTCCAGAAACTTGGAGGTTCCGGAATCAGTTTCTGTTTTCTTTGTGCCCAAAAGTTCAGTCCTTGGTGTATTTCGCTCATCTAGTATTTTGCTATAAGCTGCAAGGAGAAGTCAAGCCACATTCTCTGGGTTTACCTTGGAAAGTTTTTCAGCTAAATGCTCCAGTTCACCATTTTCAAATTCTGTCTTCCATATAACACCAGGAGTTAATCTTGCTAAGTTCTCTTCAACTTTAAAACATGGATGGCCTTTCCTCCAGCTTCCAATAATAGTTTCATCATTTACTTCTAAAGCATCATAAAAAGTCTCTTTAGCATCCATATTACTATCAACAGTTTCCTCAAAGCAATCTAGGCCTTTTCCATCAAGCATTTCACAATTCCTCCAAAAAATGTCCCTTACCCATTTATAAAAACGTTCCAACATTTTGGTATATGCAAAAGCACTTACCCCACTCCCGGTACCAAATTCTGTATTAGTCAGCCAAAGGGGTGCTAATGCAAATACCAGAAATAGGTTGGTCTTTATAAAGGGTATTTCTTTGGGTTAGAAGTCCACAGTTACCAGGCCATAAAGCATAAGTTTCTTCTCTCACCAAAGTCCATTGCCACGTGTTGGAGCAAGACAGCTGCCGACGTTTGCCAGGGTTCAGGCTTCTTGGGTTCCTCTCTTCCTGGGGCTGCGTTTCTCTCCAGGCTTAGCTCCTCTGTTTCCTCCACAAGGTCAGCTGTAGACTTTCAGGTGAACAGCTCACTTCTCTTCTCCTGGGGCCTTCTCTCCAACATCAAAACTCCAACCTCAGAACTGCTCCTCAAAACTGCTCCCTCTGTCCTTTGCCTTGCCTTTTATATTCGATTCCCCCACCCACCAAGGGGTGGGGCTCAATGCCCTACTGAGGTGGCCCAGTCAATGCCCTAATCATAACTTAATCATGCCCAGATTAACAGATCAGTTTGCAAGCATGATCCAATTATATTTTTGGAATTCATAATTACATCAAATTGCCAAATGGCTACACCATTTAATATTTATTTAGTTGAATCCAGGTGTATTTCATGGGTTCCCCACATGTAGGATTCTAACAGGCACACTCACCCAGTTTATCCTTCACCTCACACGTCTGATCTTGTTGATTCTTCCTTTAACTGAAATCTTACGTAAGTCAACATTCCCATTTACTCTCACACTGCTTTAGCTTAGACCATCATCATTTTCAACCCAAAATATTGTATTGCTTCCTTAACTCTTGACCACAGAAAGTACCGAGAGCCTGGCTGCCACTCCAACGCTTGGAGAGCTTGGGACCTTCACCATAGTATATGATAGAGCATGGTTGCTGTGCAAGCACTTCAAAGGGGTGACCTGCTGCTACGTCTTTCCTGGAGGACAAAACATGTTTCCATAGATGACTGTCAGGCCTTGAAATCTAATGGAATATGCCCTGTGGGTTTTTGGAATTGTTTGAGACAGGTTTTCCTTCTCTTTTCTCCCTACGAGAAAGGGAATGTTTACCCTGTACCTGGGCATCCTTGGTATATTGGAAGGAGATCACTTGTTTTCTAGGTTTAACAGGTCCATCAACAGAGGGGAATTGTGCCCCAGGACAGGCTATACCCATAACTGATTTTGATGAGATCTTGTACTTGGCATTGTTTCTGAAATGACTTAAGGATTTTGGGGTGTTGTGATGGAATGAATGCATTTTGCAGGTGGAAAGTACATGTCTTTTTGGGATCCAGAGGGTGGGGCATATTGGTTTCTAAATGAGTACATTTTGTGGGTGTAAACCCACTGTAAGTATGACCTTTTATTTAGATTACTTCAATCATGGTGTGGCCCTCCTCATTTAGGATGGGTCTTAATCCTATTACTGGAGTCATTTATAAGAGAATGAAAGTCAGAGAGAAAGAGAGAGAAAGCCAGGAAGCAAAAGCACAAATTAATGAAGCACATAAGAGAAGGGAGAGACCAGCAGATGCTGCCATGTGACAGAGGAGCCAAGGATCATCAGCAGCCAGTCTTCGGGAAAATAGCATCACCCTGATGAAGCCTTAGTTTGGCCTTTTCCTAGGCTCAAATCCGTGAGCAAATAAATTTCCATTGTTTAAGCCAACACATACTATTTTATTTGCTTAAGCAGCCTTGGAAAATAAAACAGATTTTGGTAGCAGGAGTGTGGTTGGTATACATAAAGACACAGGTCCTTTTAGATCCATTGGGTAATCTGAGTCCATACTAATTATAGCAGAGACTAATACCTGCTCACTGAAGTGTAGGTTGTTCTCTTCATTCTGGACACTCAACTGCTCTATATATCCCAGGTCCCCCTGCATGCTGAACTCTAGCCAATTCACTGTAGTGCTCCTGTTCTGGTCTTTCCTCATATTCTCTTTCCCTTTCTGGCAACTAGATGAAAATCACAAGGAGGCTGAATGGGATGGTCGAGGTAGGGGTGGAATGTGCCTGTGTCCCTGGTTCTCCTTATATTGTAGTACCACCAAGAATACCTACTTGGGGATGTTAAAGAGGAGAGAAATAAACTTATTCATTTTATTATTATTTCATTTACTTTTTCATAATTTATATATCTTTTTATATTACAGAGAAACAATTCACCTTCCATATTTTTGCCATATAAAAATTGTAAAGAAAGAACAAAATGGATAAAATTCACAGAAAATATGGCTTTCTACAAAGAAAATCTGAGGGAATCTGTAAATAAACTCAGAGAGTTCAGTTAGATTTGGGATTATAAATCAATATTAAAATCAGTACTGTTCCTATGTTAAGAATGATTAGAAAATATAATTTTAAGAAAGACAGCCATTCAAAATAACAATGGAAATGTTAAACCATCCAAAAATAGTTCTAATAAAAGAGGTCAAAGGCAAGTATAAAAAATTACAAAACTCTATTAAGGCATATATAGAGAGTACCTAAATAAATGGGAGATATGAAATGTTAATGGACAGAAATTCTCAGTGGGGTAAAAATCTCAATTTTCCTCCAATTAATTTATGAATTTGATGCAATAGTAATCAAAATAGCAAAAGGGTCTTTTTAAAAATTTTAAATACTTTTTAAAAAAAAGATACTTAAATTACATAAATGTTACATAAAAAATGTGGGGGATTCCCATATGCCCACTCCCTACCCCTCCCACACTTTCCCACATTAACAACATCCTTCATTAATGTGTTACATTTGTTACAATTGAGGAACACATATTGGAGCATTGCCACTAAGTGTGGATTAAAGTTTACATTATAGTTTAAACTTTCTCCCATACAATTTTTAAGTTATGAGAAAATATATAATGGCCTATTATCTGGCATTGCAACAACATTCAAGACAATTCTAATGTCCTGAAAATGCCCCCATATTGCACCTACTTTCCCCTCTCCATCCCCTCAGAACCTCCATGGTCACTGCCTCCACATCAATGATAAAAGTTCTTCCATTGCTAGAATCACAATAAGTCTATGGTGTAATAACAGTAAGTCTACTCTAGTCCATTGTTCATTCCCCAATCCTGAGGATACTCAGAGGCAAATTTAGAAGAAAATGTCTCTGGATCCAGCAGACAGCAATGAATAAAGAGCAGAAAAAAAGATTTCTTGGCATTTTAGGCAGATCTGGCTCTTCAGAAAATAAATCAGTAAAGCGGAGGATGGACTTCTGCAGTCCTTCCAGAGAGATGAAATAAAGGACAAAGGGTTTCAAACCATAAAGGAGAAGACAAATATTACAGACAATGTGGAGATTTACCTTATAAGTAATCATAGCTCCACAGAGAGGAATCAGAATAGAACTAAAAAGCAAACATTTAAGTAAAAATAAAAGATCATATTACAGAGAATCAGAAACCTGAGATGCCATACTAAAGACCTAACCATACCTGGGAGAATAGTATTGAAAATATCCTTTGATGTATTCACTACTTGGTATTTTAATGATAGGAATAAAATTGTTATGAATACAAATTTCAATGCCAGAAAATAATAGTTAACCTAAAGAGGAATAGATATTCACATTGGCTTCATGCTGCTCCCTACAAAACATCAAATTTCCTAAAATAGTGAAGAATTATGAGTTGTTTTTTTTTTAAAACAACAATTTTATTTATACATATTAATAAAGTATACAATTCATCAATGTAAAATCAATGGTATTTGCTATAATCACAAAGTTGTGCATTCATCACTTCAATCATTATTAGAGCATTTTCATTATTTCAATATTAATAATAATAAACAAGAAAACAGACAAAGAAACAAACAAGAAAATTCCTCACCTCTCAATCTCTCTATGCTTCTCCCACTGTGCTTAGCTGCTATTTCTGGCTATTCTATCCAGAGTATATAACCAATGGCTTTTAGTAAAATCACAATGTTGTACATTCATCATCCAAAAAATTCTAGAACAATTTCATTACTCCAAAAAGAAAGACCCCAAACCCCTTAGCATTCCTTCCTCAGACTTACATAACAACTAATCTTTCATCTTTATGAATTAATTTATATTTACATTTTATATAAATGGAATCTTACAGTACGTAATAGTGTGTATCTGGTGTCCTTCACTTAGCATAATGCTTTTTTTTGGGTCTGATATGAACATTGTGTAATATTAACTTACATTTGTTCAGCTTCAAGGAAAAATGGTCTTATATATACAATTCTACCCATATTCATATTTCACATAATATATTTATATTTCACATAATATATATAGTTCCTAATTGGGCAATAATACACTATTTTCCTTTTGTGTCTGGCTTGCTTCACTCAACGTAATGTCCTTCAAGTTCACCCATGTTGTCATAGGTTTCACGACTTCAGTTCTTCTTACCACTGCATAATATTCCATTGTGTGTATACTCCACAATTTGTTTATCCATTCATCAGTTGATGTACACCTGGGTTTTTTCCAACTTTTGGCTATCGTGAATAACACTGCTACGAACATTGGTGTGCAGATGTCTATTCATGTCACTGCTCTTAGTTCTTTTGGGTATATTCCTAGCCATGGTATTGCCGGGTCCCGTGGCAAGTCTATATTCAACTTCTTTAGGAACTGCCAAACAGTCCTCCACAGTGGCTGTACCATTCTACATTCCCACCAACAGTGAATAAGCATTCCTATCTCTCCACATCCTCTCCAACATTTACAGTTTTCTGACTTTTTAATAGCGGCCAGTCTAATAGGTATGAAATGATATCTCATTGTAGTTTTGATTTGCATTTTTCTAATCACTAGTGAAGCTGAACATTTTTTCATGTGCTTCTTCACCATTTGTATTTCTTTTTTGGATAGTTGTCTTTTCAAGTCTTTTGCCCATTTTTAAAAAATAGATTTTTTTTTTATTTTTAAAAAGATATTTAGATTACATAAATATTACATAAAAAATATAGGGGATTCTCACATTGCTCCTCCCCACACTGTCCACATTTACCCACATTAACAACATCCTTCATCAGTGTGTACATTCATTGTAATTGATGTACATGTTTTGGAGCATTGCCACAAACCATGGATTATTGTTTACATTGTAGTTTACACTCTCTCCCACACAATTCTGTAGGTTATGGCAAGATATATAATGGCCTGTATCTGTCATTGCAATGTCATTCAGGGCAATTCCTAAGTCCCGAAAATGCCCCTGTATTACACCTGTTTTCCCTCTCCCTGCCCCCAGAACCTCCAGCGGCCACTGCCTCCACATCAATGATATAATTTCTTCCATTGCTAGAATCACAATAAGTCTGTAGTAGAATACCAGTAAGTCCACTCTCGTCCATAGTTCATTCCTCAATCCTGAGAATTCTGGGATAGTGATGCCCACTCCACCTCTAACTGAGAGGGGGTTTCAGTCCCATATGGCCAATGGATGGAACTCTCTTGCTTGTAGTTATAGACTTTCTCGGTTCCTTGGTATGGTGGTTGTCCATCATCCCATCCCTGTTAGTTGTCCTGGGTGAGTCCAATGAACTGGAGAGTAGGTGTTGCAACTCCGTTGAGGCTCAGCTTTTGCCCATTTTTTAATCGGATACTCTGTCTTTTTATTGTTGAATTGTATGATATCCTTTTAGATCATGGATATTAAACCCTTATCAGATATGTGATTACCAAATATTTTCTCCCATTGAGTTGGCTGCCTTTTCACCCTTTTGAGAAAGTCCTTTGAGGTGCAAAAGTGTTTAATTTTGAGGAGGTTCCATTTATCTATTTTTCCTTTTGTTGCTCATGATTTGAGTGTAAGGTTTAAGAAACTACCACCTACCACGGTATCTTGAAGATGTTTTCCTACATTTTCTTCTAGGAGTTTTATGGTTGTTGTGTTATATTTAAGTCCTTGATCCATTTTGAGTTAATTTTTTAATAAGGTGTGAGATAGGGATCTTCTTTCTTTTTTTTGGATATGGCTAGCCAGTTATCCCAGCACCATTTGTTGAATAGACTGTTCTGGCCCAGCTGAGTGGGCTTAATGGCCTTGTCAAAAATCACTTGACTGTAGATGTGAAGGTCAATTTCTGAGGTCTCGATTTGGTTCAATTGGTCAATCTGTCTGTCCTTATGTCAGTACTATGCTGTTTTTACCAGTGAAGATAGGTAATATGCTTTAAAGTCAGAAAGTGAGAGTCCTCCAAATTCATTCTTCTTTTTTAAGACATTTTTTGCTCTTCGGGGTCCTTATCCTTCCAAATAAATTTGATTATTGGCTTTTCAATTTCTGCAAATAAGGCTGTTGGGATTTTTATGGGGATTGCATGGAACCTGTAAATCGGTTTTGGTAGAATTGACATCTTAATGATATTTAGTCTTCCAGTCCATGAACACGGAATGTCCTTCCATTTATTCAAGTCTTCCTCAGTTTCTTTTAGCAATGTATTGTAGTTTTCTGAATATAGGTCCTTTATGTTCTTGGTTAAGTTTATTCCTAAATATTTGATGGTTTTAGTTGCTATTATAAATGGAATTTTTTTCTGATTTCTTCCTCAGATTGCACATCAGTAGTGCATAGAAATGCTATTGATTTTTGCATATTAACCTTGTATCCCGCCACTTTGTTGAACTCATTTATTAATTCTAGTAGCTTTGTTATGGATTTTTCAGGATTTTCTAGATATAGGATGATGTCATCAGCGAATCATGAAAGTTTTACTTCTTCCTTTCCTATTTGGGTGACTTTTATTTCTTTGTGCAGCCTAATTGTTCTAACTAGAACTTCTAGCACATACTGAATAATAATAGTGACAGTGGGCATCCTTTACTTGTTCCCGATCTCAGAGGGAAAGCTTTCAATCTTTCACCATTGAGCACAATGCTAGCTGTAGGTTTTTCATATATGCACTTTACTATATTGAGAAAGCTTCCTTCTTTCCTATCTTTGGATTGCTTTTATCAAGAAAGTGTGCTGTATTTTGTCAAATGCCTTTTCTGCATCAATTGAGAGGATCATATGATTTTTCTTCTCCAATTTATCAATGTGGTTTATTATGCTACTTGATTTTCTTGTGTTGAACCACGGTTGCATACCTGTATAAAACCCACTTGATTGTGGGGTATAATTCTTTTAATGTGCTTATGGATTCTGTTTGCAAGTATTTTGTTGAGGATTTTTGCATCTATATTCATTAGAGGTATTGGTCTGTAGTTTTCTTTTTTTGTAGTATTTTTATCTGGTTTTGATATCAGTGTGATATTGGTTTCATGGAATGAGTTTGGTGGCATTCTTTCCTGATCAATATTTTGGAGGAGCTTGAGCAAGATCAGTATTAGTTCACCTTTGGATGATTGGTAGAATTAATCTGTGGAGGCATCTGGTCCTGGGTTTTTCATCTTGGGAGGTTTTTGATGACTGTTTCAATCTCTTCACTTGTTATTGGTTTGTTGAGGTCTTCTGTTTCTTCTAACATCAGTGTAGGTGGTCCACGTGTTTCCAGGAATTTACCCATCTCATCTACATTTTCTATTTTTTTTTGGCATAGAGTTGTTCATGGTATCCTCTTATGATCGCTCTTATTTCTACAGGGTCATGGTAATGTTCCCCCTCTCATTTCTGATTTTATTTATTTGCAACTTTTCTCTTTTTTCTTTGTCAGTCTAGCTAATAGTTTGTCAATTTTGTTGATCTTCTCAAAGAACAAACTCTTGGTTTTGTTGATTCTCTCTACTGTTTTTTGTTCTCGATTTCATTAATTTCTACCCTGATCTTTACTATTTCTTTCCTTTGGCTTGGTTTGGGATAGTTTGCTGTTCTTTTTCTAGTTCTTCCAGGTGTGCAGTTAAATCTTCAATTTTAGCTCTGTCTTTATTTTTAATGTAATCTTTGAGGGCTATAAATTTCCCTCTCTGCCCTGCCTTTGAGGTGTCCTATAGGTTTTTTTTTTTCAGGTAGGAAGTTTATTGGGAAGCTCTCCCAATGGAGGGGGTCTGAAGAATAAACTTCAGCTCCCCCACCAGCATGGTGGAGGTCTGAAGAGAGATTTAGCTCACTCTTGGGAGGTGGTGGATATGAATTTATACAGTACATCAATCAGTGGGGAAACCGAGTACAGCCTGGGGCCAAATGGCCAGTGGGGAGTGGGCTAGGAGGTCTTGGAATGTGGGAGGGGTTGGGGAGGGGGTGATGGCCCTTATCTGCTCCATTTTGTTTATTCTTGGGAGGGGATGAGCTGCCCATAGGCTATGGCTTGCTCAGTGGGACAGGTGGGTTATGGCTGGAGGCTGCCCTTCCTCAACCTGTGCCACAGGGGCATTGATTCACGGCCCTTTGACCTGTCAATCATTGCAACCATAGGTTTTGATATGTTGTGTTGTCATTTTCATTCGTCTCAAGATATTTGCTGAATTCTCTTGCCATTTCTTCTTTGACCTACTGGTTGTTTAAGAGTGTGTTGTTTAGTCTCCATATATTTATGGATTTTCCCTTTTTCTATCTATCATTGATTTCCAGTTTCATTCTGTTATGATCAGGGAATGTGTTTTGTATAATTTCAGTCTTTTTAAATTTATTGAGACTTGTTTTGTGACCCAACATATGGTCTATCGTGGAGAAGGATCCATGAGCACTTGAAAAGAATGTATATCCTGCTGTTTTGGGGTGCAATGTCTGTTAGGTCTAGTTCATTTATCATATTATTCAAGTTCTCAGTTTCTTTAGTTATCCTCTGTCTAGGTGTTTTATCCAATACTGAGAGTGGTGTATTGAAGTCTCCAACTATAATTGTAGAGACATGTATTTCTCCCTTCAGCTTTGCCAGTGTGTGCCTCATGTATCTTGGGGCACTGAGGTTAGGTGCGTAAATATTTAGTACAATTATTTCTTCTTGTTGAATTGCCCCTTTTATTAATATATAATGACCTTCATCCCTTATAGCAATCTTGCTTTTCAAATCTATTTTGTCTGATATTAGTATTGCTACTCCATCTCTTTTTTGGTTACTGTTTGCATGGAATATCATTTTCCAACCTTTCACTTTTAGCTTGGTTGTGTCCTTATGTCTGAGGTGAGTGTCTTGTAGACAACATATAGATGGATCATATTTTTTAATCCATTCTATCAGTCTGTGTTTTTTGATTGGGGAGTTCAAGCCATTAAATTTAATGTTATAAGTGTAAAGGCATTACTTACTTCATCCATTTTGACCTTTGGCTTTCAGTTGTCATTTCGTACT
>JAQZBX010068474.1:0-15745 GCA_029593785.1 Cabassous unicinctus | reverse complement strand
AAAAAAAAAAAACCCACTAACTTGTGTCTTGTGAAAGGGGGTGAGTGAGGGTGGGTGGGGTGGAAAGGACAAAGGCTGGGATTCGCCCCCAGCCGCTGGTTCCCTGGTAGAGCTGAAGTCGCTGTGTGTGCTCCCTCCTCTGAGTTCTCCCTTCTGCCTGAGATCGAAATCACCTTTGCAATCAGGTCCCCCAGTGTGCCCTCAGATTTCCTTGGTCCCTGAACCACCCATTCTACCTCTAGCCTCCCCGTCCAATTCCACTCTAGGCCCTGGGTCTCCCCTCACTCTGGGCCCCCCATTCTGCCTCCTAGAGTTCCTTGGTTCATGAATTCTGTCCCAGGTCCAGAGATTCTATTCTGCCCTTTGGACTTTGGTCCCCCGTTCCCTCCCAAGCCCCGGGACTCCCTTCTCTATGTCCACAGGTCTCCCCTGCCCCTCTCCAAAGTGCAGGGATACCTGCCTCTAGGACCCCCATTCTGCCTCGAGTCCTGGGTGTCTTCTCCCTGAAGAACCCCCACTATGGGCCAAGGTTTAGGGTTCCCCTGCTTCCAGACTCCTTCATTCATCCCTGGTCCCAGGTCTCTGCCTCTGGTCCCTGCGTTTGTCTCAAGTTTTCTCCAGCCTTTGCTTTGGACCCCACAGTTCTATCCTGGTCCAGGGACCTGTCTCTGGGACCCTCATTCCAACCTCAGTCCAAGAACCCTCGTGGGGCCCCTCTTCCCCACTAGGACTGGAGTATCGCCTGCTGGTGTGTCTCCCGTTCTACCCAGGTCCTGGGTCTGTTCTGCCTCCAGGCCACTCACCTACCCCAACCCACTCACGGGTGCTAATGCAGAACCCACGTGTGACCTGGGCGGCCACCTCAAATGTTACTTCTCTGCCTTCCACTCTTTCCACCCTGAACCCCAAATGCTGGGTGTTTCCTCCCAGTGTTTGTGAACTTTGAAAAAAGCAAACTAATCCTGGGCCTGTTTCTGGTGAGCCTAGGAGGGCTGAGCTGTTTCCCACTGCTTGACCTTGGTGAGCTCTTGGCTGCCGTATCCCACCCCCCCACCCCAAGTGCCCTCCTTGGGCTTCCTAGTTTTAGGAAGCAGTTTTTCCCACAGCCCCATTTTATGCTAATGCGCTGCCGAATGTGGCTTCTCTGTGGCCCTCCCTGGCCCGACCCATCCTAGCCCAGCCTTGGGAGAGTCAGAGGGACCCTTGGTCTGAAGGAGAGATGCCCCCTCACCCTCTGTGCACCCCTCTCTGAGAGAAGAGGCAAGAGGACTCAGACAGCGGCAGGTAACGACGCCCTCGAACTGCAGCCTCTGTGCTGGAAATGTAAAGGCTGATTCACCCACCGAGCCTCCTGCCTGCCTGTCCTGTCTGCTGAGGGAGGCGGCGTTGTCAACACTGCCCTGAAGCTCACCACCCAGAAGTGGGGACAAGGAGCAGTAAGACCCTGGTGGGGTGAGGGTTGGGGGGAAGCTTCTCAGAGGAGATGCCACATAAAGAGCCAAGGCAAGGGTCCTAGGCAGAAAACTGAGGGGGTTCTGGGAAGAGGAAGGAGCCTGTGCCAAGTCTGGAGGTGTGAGAAGGTGGCAGGAGGTGGAAGCCGCGCAGTTAAGTCTGTTTGGAGTAGACACTGCGTGTGTTTGGGGAACGGAGAGGGCTTTGGCAAGGTCACTCTGGGGCAGGGTGGAGGGTGGTTTGAGGGGGTGGCCCTGGAGGAAGCAGCGGGCAGGCCTAAGAGAAGCCTGTGTTCAGAGATGCCTGCAGGGACAAAGTTGGTGTGTTTAGAGGCGTGGGGAGGCTGTCTGGGTGGGACAGGCTGGGCAGAAATGGAGGCTGAGATGGGGTCACAGTTCCTCAGGAAGAGGGTGGGGGCCTGGTGTGGGGAGCTGAGGGCTCAGCGAGGGGTGTGGAGGCCCAGGGGAGGTGGCAGTGAGGGGATTAGTCCCTGATAAGGGATTGGGGTTCAATAATGAGATGAGTCTTGAGGGGGGCAGGAAGGGCAATGAAGGGTTGGGGTCCCAGGGCTTAGGGGTGGGGGTGGGGTGCGGAGGAAAGAAGGTGAAGGAAATGGGAGTTTAGGGGAATGATGACAGCGCAGTAAGGGCGGATGGGGGCTCATTAATTTATACTAAGGGAAGGGATGCGGAGTCCTTGTGGAGGAGGGATGCACAGGGCAAGGGATGGGAACCCTGAGAAGGGTTGTGGTTTCCAGGATGAGAGGGAGGCTTGGGGTTGGTGGTCAGTGAGACAATGGGAGCTCAGAGAGGTCAAGGGTTCTGTGGCTTAGGGATGGGAGGGGAGAGGTATCTTTTGGAGCCTAGGATGAGGGGAGATCCGCCTCTGAGAAGGTGCTCTGTGCCCTTGGGCTCTGGGTCCTCTGGGGAAAGGTCAGCAGAGACCCTGTCCAGGTGAGTAGGACAGGGTTGGGGTCCCCTGTCCTGGTCATTCTTTTCAAGCCACAGTCCCACACCTGATTCCAGAATCCATCAAGGCAACGTGACTCCGGAATATTTGGGTTTTGCTGCCATTTATTAAACTCCTCCCTGAGGTGGTTTTTCTTCACACAGGTAGAGAAAGATATTCACCTCATTTGCAGATGAGAAGAAGGTTCCGAGACATGGAGTGAGTAACTCGCCCAAGATCACAGGGCAAGTGGTAGAAGAGAGTTGGCCCAGGGTCTGACTTCTCGCCCTCACTTTTTCATAACAATTTAAAAGAAGAAAGATTCTGTTTGTAAAATTCATCCAAAAATTAATCCTCTCTATAATACAATTTTTAAATAACAGAAATAATAATAGCAAATAATTATATAGGACTTACTAGGTACCAGGCACTGCTCTAAACACTACATATTTTTAACTCATTTGGTCTCCACAACAGTCCTTATGAGGTTTTATTGTAACTATTATTATGCCCATTTTACAGAAACTTAAATGCAGAGAGGTAATTTATAAAAACCACCCAGTGAGTAAGCAGTGGCACTAAAGTTCAAACCCCAGCTGGTTCCCAAGTCTGCTCTTCACTGCACTGTAAAAATGAAAGCCCACTCTACCCAGCCCCATCCCTGGTAATAACCCATGTGTCCACCGTTTGGAGTCTATTCCTCTAGATCAGTGGTCCTCAACCTGGTTGTAGGTAGGAATCACCTGGAGAGCTTCCAGAAATGCTGATGCCCGAATCCTATGCCTAGAGATTCTGGGGTGGGAGCAGGACACTGGGGTTTTTTCAAAAGCTCCCCAAGTGCTTATGATGTGTAGCCAAAGTTGAGACCGTCTAATCCAGCTGTGGCGCTGTGTTTGCATACCAGCTGACACCGATGAGCACACCCACCTTTAAAGCATTGTCCCGGATGTGGATGATGTGTACATGATGCCTTCTTGTGTGTACACCATAATGTTTTTCCATTAGTGTTTTTCACTCTGAATGGTTGTGAGTTATTATGGGTGTTTTGGATATGACAGGGTTCTCCAAGTGACCACAAGGCTTCAGACACTGTCCTGGGCACTCGGGGATACAACAGTGAACAAGACTATAACTGTATAGTCTGATGAAGGTGACAGATTTGGTCATGTGCCTTTCCCTCTGAGTGGCAGGGGTTTGGAGGCTATCCCTGGGGGTTGCTGAGGGGTGAATGACTGGTTGGGAGAGTTTAGGAGGGTGAGAGACTTGCTGGTGTGACTGTGTGCAGCTGTGTTTGTGAGACGGAGACCTGGGATGTGTTCCTGGGTTTGAGCAAGTGTGGCTGACTGGTAAGTGTGTAAAGGTGTGCATGATCTGGACCCGTGAAAATGTGGACAACAGTGGGGAGGGTGATGGGGGAGGGCTATGTGCAAGGTAGACACTAGCCCAGAACAGCACACACAGATGCACACACACACAGACACACACACAGCCAGGTGTGGGGAAGAGGCTGGGTTCCAGCCCTAGGCCCCAGCTCCCAGGGCCAGGCGAACTCTGCTTTGGGTTTGTGGGGGAGGCACAGCTCGGGCTGGAAACTCTAGAGTGGGAGGAAGGCTGGGGAGCCACATCCTTGATCTCAGCCTTTCCCAACTTGATTCTCTGGGTCTCTCCGTGGGCTTGAATCTCCAGGTCTCTGCACCTCTAGGCCTCCCTCTCTCTGACCTCTGGGGCACTAAGACTGGTCATGTGACGCTGGGTCGCCACCTCTCCAGCTTCCTTGGCTCTTGCTGTGTCTCCTTCCATGTCTCCCTGTCCCTGCCTCCATGTCGGCGTCTGTCTCCGTGTCCTTCCCTGTCCTTGCCAGGTTGGGGGAGGGGCCCAGTGCTCTGGGAGCAGGTGTCGGCTCACTCAGGCAGCAGGGAGGGAAGCAGAGGAGGGCACAGAGCCAGCAGTCCTGGACACACAGCCACACTCCAGGACAGACACTCGGAGTGCCAGTACGTGGCACAGTAGGCTTCCAAGGACTTTCATGGAAACATACACAGAGGTACACAATTCAACACAGAACCACACCCAGAAACACAGAAGGATGGAGATGCCCTGCCAGACATGCAGGGCCATGTGCAAATACCAAGGAATCACATACACACACAGACGTATGCTCAGCTACAAAGGCACACACAGATACTCAACCAGATCCAGTTACACATAGATACAAAGAGTCACAGACACACCGGGGCATTCATCCAGAGGAAAACCCAGGGTCATGGGCACACACTCTCAGGGACATAAACACACACACATCTTCAGGCACACACCCACAAAGACAGACACCACTGCACACTCGAACGCAGGTATACAAAGCACAGGTACCGTATGCTCAGTCACACCAAAGCACTCTCACCCAGAGGCACACATTGAGGGATACAGAGGCAAATGAGCACAGGCTGGCACACACCCTCAAGGACAATCGGAGAGACAGGCACAACAGGCACTCTGAGGGACACGCCCGACACAGGAGAAGAACATCCTCAAGTACACACACCCCCTCAGGAACACCTGAGGACACGCCTCTGGGCGGTGGGGAGGAGGGGCAGGGGCAGGGCGGCCCCAGTGCACCTGGCGCCCACGGTGCGGCCCTGGGCGCCCCCGCGGCCGAGTGTGCGTGCGTGCCCCTGCGTGCGTGCCCGCCCGCGCGCGTCGCCACCTGTGGGAGGAGAGGTGCGCACTGCGCCCGGGGCTGCCCGGCTGGCGCGGTGCGGGGGGAGCGGTTGCCATGGCGCGCGGAGCGCGGCCGCATACTAATGGGGCGGCCATGGGCGCTGCCCCCACCGCTGCCCCCTGCCGCCGGGCGCCCTCCTCCCACTGCTTCCTCTGCTTCCTCCAGAAGTCACCGTGGCCTCGCTCTGTGCGCCCCCCTCAGAGCCTGTTTCGTGGGACTGGTCCGGGGTGGCAGGACCCTCGCCTCCCTTCTCGCCCCACAGGAGGCCCAAGCCGGGAAAAGGGCAAAAGGGCGGCGCTGGGTCCGGGCGGAGGTGACGGCCTGGGGCGCTGCATGGGGCTGTCTGGCCTGGGCACGGACACCAAGCGGGTTTGGCAGCTGGGAGCCCAGGTGCTGCCTCGGAGATGGGGGTGGCTATCCCGGGAGGGCGCTGGAGGGGAGAAAGAAAAGGGGAACTTAACCCTTTGATTACCAGCGAGCCCTGCAGTCTGTGGCTTGGGGAGTGGGGGGCTTGACCAATCGCTAATACAATCTGCACCCCTCCAGTTCTGGCTTGACCTAGCTGGAGGAGAGGCTACAGTTATACCGTCACAGCTCCCCTCTCCCTCAGGACCTCACCTTCTTCACTCCAGTCCTGCCCTAGTCTGACTAGTGAGGTGGGAGGTATAGAGAAGTGCATTGAGCACCGGGGAAAGAGGCAGGGCACCTGAAGAGTTAACACCTCCCCACACCTTGAGCCCTGTCCCAGAGACCCCCCTTTTGTGGGCCCTGACCCCTGTACCTCCTCAACCTGCTGTGTTAATTGGCATTGAGGGGTGTGGCAGTACCCAGGGGTGGAGGAAGCCATTAGAGGGTTTGCAGGTAGAGAATGTGGGAGGGGGGCTTAATGGGGGGGAGAGAGCCAGGCAGTTGCCTAGCAACACCACAGCTGTCTGTTGACCTAGAAGAAGCTGCGCCGTCTTGACACAGCTGGTGTTTACATGTAACCGAGGCTCTGGCTTAGCGCTTGCTTGGAGGAAAGCTGAGGCAGGGCCCTGGTGGCAGCCTGGTCCCGGCCCCCGGCTGTCGTGGGCTCCATGCCTGCCTGTCCTCTTTGCTCCAGCTCCCACCTCAAGTCCAACAGAGAGAGAGTGGGAGGGCAGATCTCAGGGCTGGAGGCGTTGGGGCTGGGGGAAGTGGACACACACACATACACACACACAGTCTGAGGCTTTCAACACAGTAACGTGGGAGGCTAAGAAAAGGTGCCAGGGGGGTAGGAGAGGTGGGCGTAGGGACAGGGAGGGGAGTGCCCAGTTTGCGCACAGATTCCAACCCACACAGAAACCACTAGCATACACAGGGACACATGGACACACATGCGCACAAACACGGCACAGAGATGCCCATAGACATCTAGGCAGGCAGACGAGGCACAAACACACCCGAGACTCAGTAATCCAGTGACCGAAACACCAACACACAGACATCTTGACACAGAGGACAAACAAGCCTGACCACCTGTCAGATAAACACACACAACACACAGACACAAAAAAGGAAAGCCCCACTTGTGAATATCAGCAACCAGGAACTCAGGCATAAACACAGCTAGTGTTTGCAGGCCTGTGTTGTGAGAGGCAGCAAGCCAGACCCACATCCAGAGTCACCCACATGCATACACCTGAGCACAGAGAAACACACAACTCACCAAATTTTATGTGATTGCCCACAATGCACAAGGCAGGCTGGCAGTCACTGACACAGGCAGAGACATACCCAAGAGCCCAACATCTGAAGAGGCATAGCTCCCTGAAGGACCATGGGCCCTGACATGTCCCACCCACACCCACAAGTGCCATAGCACAAACACGTGCTGGCCCAGGGTGTGGGTAGAGTTGAGACTCCCCTGCCCACAAGCTCTGAGCAGCAGACTTGCCTTTGGATCAGAGGGTCCTAGTGGCCCCAGGATCAGGGCCAGATGAACCTATACCCATGAATGGCCTAGGCTGCACCCCTAGCCCTCAGCCTTAGGGAAGAGACAACACCAGCTCTGTCCTGGGAGCACCCAGACTGAGGAGGAAAATATAGCCCAAGATATCCTCAGAAGCCCCGTTTCTGAAGGAGGAGAGACAGCTCTGTCCTTTGGAGTCCCTGGACTGACAGAGGAGGCACTGTCCGGCTCAGATGAGACCCAGTCTAAAGGAGGCCATATCTCCTCTCAGGCAGCTCTTTACACCACAGGCAGACGGACATACGAACACACACTCGCATGTGGCAGCTTCTGTTGGGTTCCTGAGGGCTTCCTGAAAGAGGTGAGCATGGCGCCTGGCTTTGAAGCCGGAGAGGAAAGGAGGAGGGTGTGTACTGAGGAGGGCCTCCTTTTCTTCCCCCATACCCCGCCCCTTCCTCCAACAGTTCCTCCTCCCCCCAGGGCCCAAGGGGCCGACTGGGGCCCCACAGTCCCATCAGCCCAAGCAGTGAGCAGAAGGAGGAGAGCAGATATTTTTAGCTTCTCTGCCACTGACATTTCGCAGCAGGCGACCTGGGGTGAAGCTGAGTGAGTGCTGAAGGCTGGGAGAAGCCGACAGCGCCTTCCCGCCCCCATGCACATGCACACACAACTGTGCACGCACAAGGCCACGTCTCCCCACACATGAGTGGCACAGCTTCAGGTACACAATCACACACCTAGACACACACCTGCACCTGTGCACACACTTGGTTCACATGCCACCTATGACTAAAACCTCACACACCTGGACCCATGAAAAATCCATGTATTCCCACCCACCCGCCAACACCCACAATTCATACACATAACACATTTCCCACTATCAGCCAAGCATGCACACATTCATTCATCATTCATTGAATAAATATATATTCAGCACCTACTATGTGTTGGGCACTGTTGTAGTCACTCATGAGCAAAATAGACAAAAATCCCAGCCCTCAAGGAGCTTACATTCTGGTGGGGGAAGTTGGACAATAAGCACAAAATAAAGTGTGTGTTTCTAGAATCACCCACATAACTCAATCCTGCACACACACCCGTAGTCAAGACTGAGGCTACTCCACCCATGTATCTCAAAAATAATCACAGACACAGTGAGCACACAGCTGCACACACGTGGAATTACTTCACATACAGATTCTCATGCAATTCAAACACATGATAACACACACACATAAATCCAGCCGTCCACACACACACTTTGGAACATCTCTTTAGAATTTACCCATCTAAATGCACAGAATACAACCTTCCCAAGAGTATATAAGTGCAGGTTCTCACAATCCCTCTCTGCACAGACGCACACAACCATCCCCTCAGGGTCAAGTTCCTGTCCACCTGTCACAGACACTCACATACACGCAGTCCCACAGTCCTCCCAGTGGAGTGTCAGCCTGTTTGCTACATGTTCACAGGTGTACACACACAGCCCTAGCACTCTCACAAGTTCTCCTACACACCCAAGTCCCATGCCCCACACCCTACATCAACACATACCCAGGTTACGCCCACCCTCCCCACCCCACAGCCCCTCCCTCCTTTCCTCATGAGGTGAGTGTGGTCACTGCACCCCACACATGCACCCACAATCCTGCCCCAAGGTTCCAACCCTGCTGCCTCCAGGGTTTGGGGACTGAACCCAGGCCCTAGGAAAACCTTGGGGCCCCCACCCCAACCCCCAAGGGGCAGGACTCCCACTGCTCAGAGTTAAAGATGAAGGAAGGGAGTGGGTATAGCTCAGGGGTTGAATGCCTGCTTCACATATACTGGGGTTCAATCCCCAGTACCTCCTGAAAAAGAGGCAAAGGAGGGTCCTTGCTTCTTAGACCTGCACCTGCTCCCTCCATTTGCACCCTCCCCTCCTTCCTGTCTTCAGGAATTCTTTCCTCCTATTTCTCCATCTCCCCATCCCACCCTTCTCCCACCGCCCTAGGAGCCCTTGGCCCAGAACCAAGCCTTCCTCTTCTCTTCTGGGTTCTGCTACCCTAGAGGGTATTAGAGCCTTTGTGACAAACAGTCCAACATGCAACAGACAAACTACTTGGGACCAAGTTTTTTTTAAAAAAAGCAAATCATTTTCATATCCTGAAGATCTGGTAAGGAGAAAGAGCTTAACGGGCCAAGGGAAGAACAGGACTGACCCACCCATGGGCCAGAGTGCACAGCAGACACAGCTGGGAGAAGGAGCCCTGGCTCCCAAATCCTGGCTCTGCTGTGAGACCCTGGGTCAGTTGCTGCCCCTCTCTGGGCCTCTCTTGCCTCTGGACAAAGAGGGAGTTGCTGCTGGCGATTTCTGAACGGGATCCTCGGTGACACTGCAGCAGTTGGATCAACAGGGAGAGGAGCTGGGAGCCTTGGGAGCACGGTCAGAGCAATCAAGGCCCCCTCGCCACAAGCTTTCCCCTCCCTGAGCCTCCTCCCACTCCCAGGCTCAGGCTGTAGTCTGGGTGGAAGCACCAGAGGCCGACAGCACCCCTTGACCCCCACCAACACAAAAAAACATATGTGCTCCCTCAGCCTCAGGCACCTCCTTTGCCCTTTCTGGGCCTCAGCTTCCCTGCTTGTGCATTTAGGGGCTCACATTTGGGCTCCATGCCCGTGAACCAGTCTACGTGTACACTATCTGTCTGTCTGTCTGTCTGCCAGCAGCTTCCAGGCGCCAGGAGGGGAGGCAGAGTGGGGGAGGTGGGGGCAGGGAAGAAGGCAGCGTTGACAAGTTCCAATGTCTGGCTTTCCCTCCTGGAAACCCCGAGCTGGGGCTGCCCCCCCTTCCCTTCCTGTCTCTCTCGCTCAAGCACGTCCCCTCTAAGAGCCCCTCTCCACAGACACCCCCAGTGGAACCAAGCCCAGATTTGCTGCCAAGAAGGCCGGCATTTCTTCGACTTGCCACGTTAAAGGGGCCTGCACAGGCACGCACTCAAACCTCCTCCATGTCCTCCTCCTGTGCACGAGCAGCAGACCCGAAACACACAAAGACGTGGTCGGACACAGCGGCCACCTGTGCACACAGGAGGTAGCACATGGAGCGCATCTGACCCCTGGCTCACAGACAAGCACAAGCACAGCCGTGCGCACCCTCCCCCTTCCTACACGCAGCTTACCGCAGCCCTAGAAGCACACACAGTCTCCAGCACGCGGTGTTCACAGGCACACGCATAGTCCCACGCGGGGCCTGGCTGTCCAGAGGAGCAAGTGCAAACCCGTAGCCTGGCATCTCCCTGCACAGCACAACCACCGTATCACCAGCACTGCCACCCCCGCCCCAAGGAAATGTAACCACGGGAGCACAATGTCCCCCTGTCCCCTCGCACATGCGGCCAAGCGTGTGCAGGTACACCCGATGTTCCCCTGCCTCACCACACTTACCGAGTCCCCTGGGCACAGCCACACAGCGTGCCACCCCCTGGACGTTTGGACTAGCTCTCACAGTTACACAATATCTTCTCAGGCCCGGCAACATGCTCAGAATCCCAGCTGCATGCAACACTCCTTCATGCCCATGCCTTCCCTGTCCCTTGTGTGCACAGAAAAATTCAAGTTCATGGTTAAATCAGTATCCTCCGGTACACAATAACAAATCCACAGAGGCCCCCGACACACACACACAGACCCACACTGACCCTTTTGTGCACACACGGGTTCCTTGTCACTGACAGTCTGCTTCCATGTACACACACTGCTTAACACTGCTGTGTACACAGGCACATGTTCAAAGACTGGTCACACATGGCCTTCCTTTGTGCTTACACAAACACACAATGGCCCCTGTGTATCCACAAACCTGCACAGACTCACACACACAGCATTACTTATGCACATCGAGGCAAATACAGACTCACAAGTCACGCTCAACATGCCCCCCAAGCACGCGCACACACGTGCGTGCACGCTCCCACAGACAGATCCAGCTCTCTGAACCTCACACACGGTAACCCCAGTCCCCTGGCCCCCAGCCCCAGCCTCCCGCCTCCCTTCCCTGGCAGGTGAGGGTGGGGAAGGCTGGCTCAGCCCTTGTTCCCTCCCTCCACTGGCTGGCTCGCTCCCTCCTGTCTGGCAGAGTCAGCCAACCCAGTCCCGGCTCCGGCAGCCCTGGCTGCTCTGGGCAAACTCTCGGCGGGTTGGTCTCGCCTGATGCCGCCGCCGCCGCCGCAGCAGCAGCAGCAGGGGCGAGAAGGCTGCGGGCGGCTGCCAACGTGGCAGACGGTGGGCAGGACGGCAGGAAGGAAGCTGGGCCCATTCTGCGCCCACTCACTGGGGGAGACAAAACCAAGGGGGACTGGATGAGCAAGCGAGGCAGCTGGGCACAGGGACCTCATGCCCAGCCTGGGCTCTGGGCCCATATTGGCCCCAGACTTGCTGGGTGACCTTGGGAAAACTTGCTCCCCCTCTCTGGTCCTGTTTCCTCCTTCAGCAACTGAACAGTCTGGACTGGTCACTTCTTCCAGCCCCAAAACATTATATCCAAGTCAGCGCAGGGAACTCATTGGAAGGAGAGGCGCGTTCACTCTGTGGGCCTGAGCTAGTCTCTTCCCCTCTCAGAGTGTCAGCCTTCCGGCCTAACAATAAAAACGTTGTCACAGCTGTACAGCTGCCACCATTGACAGAACGTTTCACTCTACAAGGGTGGCACCATTTTACAGATAAGAAAACAAGGGCTAGGTAGGTCAAATGATGCCCTCAGGTTGACCCCACAAGTGAGTAGCAGGGCTAGGCCAGGAGCTCAGGGCTTCTGACTTAGTCTCTAAAGTCAGTGCTTCCTCCCTCATCTTCCTGTCCTCCCATGCCCCCACTGGTACCCTGACTGCCCCTCAGAGTACCCCCACCCCCGGCCCTGGGCCCCACCAGAGCCACCTGGTTCCACCCTGGGGAGTCAGGGTGCAAAGGCCAGACAGGCCTCCCACCAGCATTCCAGCTGCCACTGGGAACACAGCTGTCAGCAGGGCAGAGAGAGCCAAAAGCCACCTCCCAAGCAGGCCTACATAATTGGTACATTGTCAGCTCGAAAATGGAGCTGCTGTGGGATCTGGGGCAAGACACAGACCTCTCTGGGCCTCAGTTTCTTTGTCTGGCTGTAGAATCCGTGGATGGGACCAGAGGATTTCCAAAGGCCCTCTCAGCTTGGACAGTTGCCTAGGGAGTGACAAGGAAAAACACTGTAGGGGAGACAGCTGTCCCGAGGTTCCCAGCCAGCCATGGGTGTGCCTTGGGTGACTGGGACCAGGGAATCTGACCCCTCCCTCACCTGTAGGAGGGGGTCACTTTTGGGTTCCCTCTGAGGCCCTGCATTGGAGAAGGGGCCTGGGAAGTGTTTGCAGAATGGATAGATGGACAGACGATGGACAAAGGTATGAAGAGGCTTAGCACCCCCAGAGGAGGAAAGAGGACAAGAGGCAGAATCTCCCCCAACCACCTCTATTTTATTAGGTTTATTTGACAAACCTCTTTTGAGGCCCTCTCTATCCAGCCCAGCCCTGCAGTTTGTGGGGAGGACAAATGAGGAACAGACAGTTCAGGAGGCAGGAAGTGTCATGGGGTCAGGCCTGGGGTACTGGAAGAGGCATCCAGCTAGCCTGGGGGTGAAGAAAGGCTTCTTGGAGGAGGTGGCACAGGCATTGTGTTCAATGTCCTAGGATGAATCAGAGTCAGCCTGGTGATGTGTGTACGTATGTTCATGTGTGTGTGTGTGCAATTATTAACCCCATTTTACAGATGAGGAAATCAATTCTCAGAGGTAGAGAGAGCCAGGCCTTGCACCCAGGCCTGTCTGACTTCAAAGCCAGTGCTTTTTGAGCTATGCCACGCTGCCTCCCAGAGGAGTGAACTGCTAATGGTGGCATTTCAGATGTAGTGACAGGGAACTGGGGAAGAGGTTCTGGACAGATGGTTCCCAATTGGGCCCCTATCTTGGGCGAGCAGAGCAGAGGGTTGTCAGGGCAGGCGACGCACCCTTCCTCCGTTCTGTTCTGTTCCTGTGTAGGATGCAGGCAGGTCCCCTCCCAGCTCTCCTCGCCCTCCCCCTCCAGCCCTTTGGCCCTGCCTGGGCGACCTGCATGAGCTCAGCTTCCCAGCAGCCCTGCTGAGGAGTCAGCCCAGCAGAGGCTGCCTCTGCCCTCTCACTGCTTGGCAGTGCCAAGGGAGGCGGGGCCGCGGAGGGGCGGGGGAACCTCCCAGTCTCCAGGCCTCCCTCCTGGCCCCCAACTTGGGTGCCCCTGGGGTTTGCTGCAGGGGCCCAGGCTGGGACAGGGCGGTGTGGGGCTGGGGCATGCTGGTCAGGCCCGTCCTTGTTGCCGCAGCCTTGTTGAGCTGCCATTAACAAGTGGCCGGAGGTTGCCGTGTCTCCATGGAGACCAGACAGTCAGTGTGGCTCCGGGGTGAGGGCCGTGATTAGTGAGTGTCAGCTTTGCCAGCCCTGCTCTTCCCACCGCCTGCCTCTGGGCTCAGAGACAACAGGCCTGGTGGGGGAGGAAGGGACTGGGGAGGGGGCTCAGGCCCCTCACGGGCAGCGCAGGCCCCAGGCCCAGGTGCTGCGTCTTTGTCTCTCCCAGTGACTCCTCAATCCCCATCCTCTAGTCACCCCTGCTCCCCAAGATCCTGCCTTCCTTCCCCAATACATCTTCCACGCGGCCACCAGGGTGAGCTTTCTAAACACACAAGCTGGATCCTGACGCTGCCTTCCTTAATAACTTTCTATGGCTCCCTATCCCCTTGAGGCTAAGAGTCAAATTCCTTGTCATGATATTCAAGGCTTTCATTCATTCAGTCAGTCAGTCTCTCACTCACTCATTCATACAACAAATCTTTTTGAGTACCTACTATGTGCCAGGGAGCCTGACAGGGATACAGGGTCAATAAAAACAAGATCTCTGCCTTCATGGAACTGCCAATCCAGTGAGGAATCCCCACTGTAAACCAAAATGGAATCAACAGATACATGATTACAATCATGAGGAAGGCTAAGAAGGACTGAAGAGGGTGAGGATATATGGGTAAAAAATAATTTGGCAGGGGCGCAACCTACCTAGGGTGGCCAGGGTGGCTTTTCTGAGGAGGCAACATTTTGACAGAGCCACAGCCATCAATGAGGACCCACCAATCATCAGGTGAAACGGAAGCACATTTCAGGTGGAAGGGGCAGCCGTGCCAGGACCCCTGTCTCCTGCCACGGGAAGGCTCTGCCCTCCCCCTGACCCAGCCCCTCCATCCCCACCTCACGCCCACCCCTGGCTTTCCTCTCTTGGTTAAAGGCGCTAGGGCTCACCCAAGTGAGAAACCTCTGCTCCCTCTTCGATCCTGAGTCCCATCAATTCTATCATGGTCTCTTCTCTGTCCTCACTGCCACCTCAGACCCCACCGATTTCGCTCAGACTCTGGCACCAGCCCCTGAACGGGCTTAGCCATTCATTCACTAGTTCTTTACCCCCTGCTGGGCACTACGTGGGGGCTTGTCGGGACCACATAGTCCCTGCCCTGGGCCAGGGTCTCTCGGGGAGACAGACCAGTACACAAGCACAGAGGACCTCATCTGACCTGGGGTCTTCAGGAGGGCTTCCAGGAGGAAGTCCTGGCTAAACTGAGACCTGAAGCAGGACAAGGAGTGGGCCAGGCAAAGGGAGGGGGAAGGCGTTCCAAGCAGAGGAAAGAGCACGTGCAAAGGCTGGAAGTAAGAGAGGTCACAGCCTAATCCGGAAGCCTGCAGAGGCCACTGGGGTCTGTTAGCCCACAGGGGAGCACAATCAATCTGCAACCCGACATCCAGTCTGTCCCCTTCCTGTTCACGATGGTTAGAACCATCTTTCTAAAACAGGCACGATCGTGGCCCTTCTCCACTCTTAAAATCCTGCTCTGTCTCCCCAGTCCTTTAAAGTCCAAACTCTCTGCAGCAAGGCCCTCGAGGCCCTTGAAACTGCCTTTCCAGCCTCATTTCCTACCAGTCCTCCCAGCCGACTCTGTACTCAGCCGCACCCAGACAGGTCATATCCTTTCACGTCCCTGGGCTTTTGTCCACATCGTGCATCCTCGCCCCCCCCCCCAGAGTGCCCCCGCCCCCACTTCTTCAGGTGAGCTCTATCCTTCAGGGCCCAACACACAGGGCCTCTGCTCCAGAAGTCTCTCCTGACCCCTGTTCCCCAGCAAGAATAAATTTCTCCTCTGTTCCATTTCGCTTAAATGACAGTTAGCTAATGCCCGTCGAATGCTTCTTTCTATGTGCTAGGTTTTATATGAGCATTTCATATCCATGACTTAATTCAATCCTTATGACTATCTTGTAAGAAAGTATCTTATCATCATCCCCATTTTACTCGGGTGAAACTGAGTCCCAGGAAGTTTAAGTGACTGGCCCAGGTCCCACAGGAAATAAATGATAGAGCTGGGATTCAAACCCAGGCAGGCTCTGTCACAGCTCAAATGCTTAATCCCTGTTCCACACTGCCCCCTAGTAAGGTGTTGTAGCTGTGTATCTGCCTCCCCCACCAGTCCAGCAATACTCAGAGGGCAGGATCCAAGTCTGATTCATCCAGGGCCCAGCGCACGGCTCAGCACACAGGAGAGGTGTGCAAATGTGTGTGGCATGAACAAATAACTTCAGCTAAAATGCCAGGTTCTCAGGGTGAATTAAAACCCCGTCTCCT